>CAJUYG010006684.1:0-11852 GCA_910591675.1 Galerucella calmariensis | reverse complement strand
CAGAATGACGGGTGGTGGTCGGTGCGTCATCGTCTTCTTGTTTTCGCCGGATGGCCTCGTCCATCATCGCTTCCTCGTTGTCTTTCCTTCGGGCGGCGGCTTCTTTTTTTCTATTTCCCTGATGGATATCACTTCCGTCAAATCCATCTCCTCTTCTTCACTGTCTTCGTCTTTTCTTGGGGATTTTGTCCTCTGCCTCTTTCTGCGGACACTTTCTGATCGGCTTCTCTTCTCTTGCATTTCTTCCATCGCCTTTGCCATGTTCACCATGGCTTTTCTTAGGCCTGTTATCTCCTCTCCCATGCGCTAATTATGCCAAACTAACTGGAAGAAAACAAAAATAAGAAAAAATTGAATCAACTTCAAATCAATTGTTTGTTATTTTTTGAATAATTCAAGTGCTACTCGTTTCTGTTTAATTTTATTTGAAACTGTATTGAAATTATAATAAATTGTTCAAGTTACAATAATATAACTTCAAATAAAATATTAGTGGTTTTTCTTTCACTCCATATGTGAAGTTTCAACAATAAATAAACACAAATTAAATACTTCACCGCTGAAAGGAAATGATATTTATATTTTTAAGGGATACTGAAAGATTATCTACAACAATGAAACCTTCCTGGAAAATAAAAAACAAATAGTTATTGTATCTAAACAGTTTACCGCTGTAAAAGAAAAGAAATATTTGATATCAATGATTCACCTAGAAATTTAAATGTAAATAATAGATTCTGAACATCCTTGAACAACAATACATAGATGTGTATACCCGTCTTGAAAAGAACAAAAAATCATTATACAAAAATAAAAATAATGATAAGCAATTTACAATTCCCAAAAGAAAAAAAAACAGTTATTAAAAATAAACAAATTATCACAATTCTCTGAAAAGAAAAAAATAGATAAATATTACTCCACTTATACTTCACTGTATCTGCCTGGTGATGGATGGAGAATTAAACGCAAGTTTTTTTCCATAAACACAACAGCCGTAGACTAGCCAAGATTTATCTCGAATGTCAGAGTTTTAACATACGAGATGTTACTCCAAGTTTGAGAAGATTTGACTATGACTAAGATACCTTTGCAAATCGACACGCGTATTTATACTGATTGACGTAGTCACAACTGCGCCAATCATTTTATTATTATTATTATTTGATGTTGCCTTCTAGGCATGATTTTCTTTCCTTTGTAGGATTTCTATTTTCTTTCTCTGTACCGCTATCGCACCAGAGTTATTATATTCTTTCTTTTTTCTGTGCTGTGATTTTTAGCTATTTCATTTCTTCTCCAGTTAAGTATCCAGACTAGCAGAGTCAACAAAAAAGTAGTAAACAAACTAGAACAGTGCCATTGTTTAAAGAAGATTATAAATAGGTTTCAATTCACATTTACAGGGACTTCTAACGTTGATTTCTACCAGATATATTGTTAGTTCGGTATTTAAGTTATTTAATATTTGTATTTGTTGTAGTACAACCTGTATATTAATTTATAAATAAATTTTTAAAAACAAACGTTTTAATTTAAAAATTAAAACTGGCGCAGTCAGTAGGATACGTGCGGTCGAAAAAGTGTCGCATTACGTCGGAAAGTCTTTAATCGATCTTGGTATTTCAATACCTTTGTGCGTATTCTGGACTAAGTTCCCTTCGAGAAGAATAAACAAGTTTTGCATCCTTAAGAGTGATCAAGTTAGAAGCCCGAGAAGAAACTCCTGAACGAATTGACGACCAGCTGAGTTCCTTTTGCCTATTTCTCCTGAGAACAAGGTAGGAATAGATAGATAAGTTGATAAATTGCAAATATTTTAATCATTTTCGTTGATCTTCTGCATGAACGAACTTAAAGAAGTTTTAAGACAATTTAATTCACTTGATATAAACACTAATATAGAAATGACTGAGAACAGAGTTAATTGGGATTTATTTAAATCTAAAGTTGATAATATTAAGCCTTACGATGGCAATGTTAATACATTAAACAAATTTTCATTGCGTTGCGAAAACTTGATTGTCACCTATCGTACGTATAACGATAACATTTTGAACGATCATATTTTCGAATGTATACAAGAAAAGCTAGTTGGACAAGCTGAAGCTTTAGTAGGAAATCGCGCAGAATTGAATAATTGGAACTCTCTAAAACATGCATTAAAGCAATGCTTTTCAGATAGAAGAGATCTTGATTGTTTAATTCAAGAATTAACTAGGGTTAAGCCCAATAAAAATGAAAATTTAATAGATTTTGGAACAAAATTACAATTACTTAGAAGTAGTATAATTCAACGTATAAGCAATGATACAGAGTTGACGGCAAATGATAAAACTTGTGAAATGAATCATTGTGATAAAACAGCATTAAACACATTTATAGGTAGTTGTACCGGAGTATTAAGGAATAATATGCATTTAAAAAGACCAGACTCTTTAGAAAGTGCTATTGCATATGTTAAAGAATTTTATAATTTTGAAAAACTATACGTTAATGATACAAAATATATTCCTAAAAATAATTTCAATTTTCCAAGAAATAATTATCAATATAATAACAATGAAAATTATAAAAGATATAATAATAATGATAACTATCAAAATTATCAAAGATTTAACACCAATGATAATCAACAAAGAAATAATTTTCCGAGTCAACCTATTCATATACAACAAAGACCTATACCACCTCGTAAATATCCAACAAATGCACAAGTTTTTGGAAAACCACAAAACGTATTTAAACCAAACCAAACACATGTAAATAATTTACCTGAACCAATGTCTACAACATCTAGAAATGTTACAAGCAACTCTAGAGCCTCAAATAATAATAACAATAATTTTCCTTACAGAAACAATAACTACAGACCCCAATATAATAGTAATTTTAGACAAAAACCAAATTACATAGCTGAAGAGCTATACAATAATAATTATGAAAGGGAAGAAAGGGAAACTAATGATTACAGTGATTACGATGACTTTGAACCTGTAGAAAATAACATTTCTAACCCTATAGAACGTGATTCAGAACAACACGAAAATTTTCAGTAGTAATACCCCTAGGGTCTTGATAATACCGAGATAATTTTGTCATAGAGAATGCTGAAAGCGTGTTGCTTGATAATAGCCCAAGGCCGCAGGCCGAGGGCTATTATCTTTGAGCAACACGCTTGAAGGATTCTCTACGACAAAATTTTGAGTATTTATCAAGACCCGAGGAGTATTCGATAAGATAATTTTTTACTTTGTAGATATCAAAAAATTGATTGTCAATCTAACGTTTAATAATTTATTAGTTATAATCAAACAAATATTATTCATTTTTATCCAAAACTACAGTTGTGAAAAGTACAATTGGTTAATTAATTGAATCGTTAGATGCAATACCAAATCTTAGCGACATTTTTAATCCAGTTGTCAGTTTGACGTTTAATTAATTTTTAATAAAAAATAAACACCAAACTGAAAACACCACATGTAGGGTATTATCGCTGTAATACAGCGGTGATTGGATGAAATTTGACTCATGACTTGAAATTAAGTAATTTCATTGGTTACCATATTCAGTAAAAAATTATCACAGAAAGCCTCCAAAATTCAAACAGAAATAGTAGAAATCAACACAGTCACAAACAATCCTCTCCCTTACATAGAAATTGAACAACCTAAATTAAAACTTTTAATAGACACAGGGAGTAGTCGATCAATAATTAAACCAATAATCGCAGAAACATTTTATAAAAAAAGAATATTTCATGATAATGTGGAAATAAAAACTTCCATTGGTAATAAAATAATAAAAAGACAAGTAACAATTCCAGCATTTAAAGAATTTAATAGTAACCATAATATTAATTACATTTTGTTTGATTTTCATGACTTTTATGACGGAATTATAGGTTTACAAGATTTAATAAAAATGGGATTCAATATAGACTTGCAAAATAGAAAATTAATCAATAATAGTACTGCAATACCCATTAAATTTAGAAAATCAGGAGAAATTGATTTTAAAATTGAAATAGAACCTTTAGAAAGAATTTTAAAAGAAATACCAATCACAATACATGAAGGTGATGAGATTGAATTAGGAAACCTAAAAATACCTGCAACTCTAACAAAAGCTAAAAATGGACATGCAATCATAGAATTAATTAATGAAACTAATGACCCGATATCAATAATATTGAATAAACCAATTTCTGCTTCATTTTTTATTCCCTCTCAATATGAAATATTTAAATTCGAATATTTTAATGAAAATAAAAACAAAAATGAAGAAATAGCTAATAAACTAGAAATCAATCAACTTGTGAGAACAGATCATATGAATCAAGAAGAGAAAGACAATATCACTAATTTATGTAATAAATACTTTGACATATTCTATAAACCTGGAGATCCATTAACGTTCACTTCTAAAATTAAACACGAAATTAAAACAACAGATGAAGAACCTGTACATGGCAAATCATACAGATACCCATATATACATAAAGAGGAGATAAAGAAACAAATAAATGAAATGCTTGAAAAAAATATTATACGACCCTCTTCTAGTCCTTGGGGAAGTCCCATATGGATTGTCAAAAAAAAGTTAGATGCTTCAAAGCAGCAAAAATGGCGTCTAGTCGTCGATTACAGAAAAGTTAATGACAAAACCATTAGTGATAGATATCCAATACCCAACATTAATGATATACTAGATAAGCTAGGTAGATCACAATACTTCACAACCCTCGATTTAGCGGCTGGTTTTCATCAAATCGAAATGAGCCAATCATCGATAGAAAAAACAGCTTTTAGCGTAGACAACGGTCATTACGAATTTTTGAGAATGCCCTTTGGTTTAAAAAATGCCCCTTCAACATTTCAAAGAGTAATGGATGAAGTTTTGAAGGATTTACAAAACAAAATCTGCATGGTATACATGGATGATATAATAATTTTCAGTACAAGTTTACAAGAACACATCCAAAATTTAAAATTAGTATTTGATAAATTAAGAGAAGCTAGATTAAAAATCCAAATTGACAAATGTGAATTTCTTAGAAAGGAAGTAGAATTTCTAGGTCATGTAGTGACACCTGAAGGCATTAAGCCAAATCAAAAAAAGATTTTAGCCATTAAACAATTTCCTATACCTCGTACTCAAAAAGAAATAAAATCATTCCTAGGCTTACTGGGATATTACAGAAAATTTATAAAAAATTTTGCTAAAATAACAAAACCAATGACAACCTGTCTTAAGAAAGATCAAAAAGTAGTACATACTGAAGAATTTGTAAAATGTTTTGAAACGTGTAAAGATTTATTAACATCAGAACCAGTATTAGCATATCCAGACTTTACAAAAAATTTTCAATTAATTATAGATGCATCAAATTATGCAATAGGTGCAGTATTGATGCAAGAAAATCATCCAATATGTTACGCTTCACGTACCCTTAATGAATCAGAAATAAATTATTCCACAATTGAAAAGGAATTACTCGCCATAGTGTACGGTTGTAAATATTTCAGACCATATCTATTCGGCAGACCATTCCAAATATTCACAGATCATAAACCCCTTCAATGGCTTTTTTCATTAAAAGAACCCAACTCACGATTAGTAAGATGGCGACTTAAGCTCGAAGAATTTGACTATTCTGTTCATTATTTAAAAGGTAAAAATAATAAAGTAGCTGACGCACTTTCTAGAATTCAAAATAATCAAAATTCAGATTTAAACGCTCTTGAAACAGCACAATTAGACGATAATATCGATATAGATGACAATGCCCTTGAAAACAGCATCTTTAGACGTTAATTTCGACATAGATGACATAATAACTAAAGAAATATCAGATATACCTAATATTTCAGAAGACGACTTTTATACAACATTGAACGAACTAGAATTATTAGACAACCCCAACACACAAAATAAATGTAACATTATATCAGACATTCAAATAAAACCACCTGATACTCAACCAAATGACACAGACCTAGAAACGGTACATACCTTATTAGAAAATCCTATACTTTCAATACCTATAAGTGAAAAATCTTTAAATACCTATAAAAATCAAATATTGATTACTAGCGGAGAAATTAATGATATAAAAGTTAAAGAAGAAAAGATTTTTGAAAATAAACGACTTTATGTAACAATACCACAAAGAAATTTAGAGCAAAATATTTTTAAATTCATAAAAGAATATATAGATCCAAAAAAGACTTATGCAATAAAGTTTAGAAATCAATTACTACCAGAGAACTTTATAACCACTGTCCAAAGATATTTCAGAAATTCAGCATTTAAATTTATACACTGTCCAAAATTATTAGAAGACATTTTGCTAACAGACGAACAAAAAGAAAAAATTGAATACTATCATATTTTTAAGAAAGGACATCGCGGAATCAATGAAGTAAAAGCTTCTTTAGGAACCCGATATTATTGGCCCAAAATGAACGAAGATATTGAAAACTTTATAAACAGTTGTGAAACCTGTTTAAAAAATAAATACGACAGAAATCCACCAGTAGTAAAATTTAACCTTACCCCCACAGCATCAAAACCCTTTGATCATATACACATAGACGTTTTCAAAATATCCAATAAATCATATCTATTATAGACTCTTTTTCTAGATATGGCCAGGCATACCCAATTCAAAGTACAAACGGTATTTCCGTAGTAGAAAATTTATTAACCTATATAAGTCATCACGGACTGCCTTATAAAATAACTGCTTACTCAGGATCAGAATTTAAAAATAATGATTTAAAAGATTTTTGTAAGTTACACCGTATTGAATTACATTTTACCACACCAAAAAATAGCAACTCGAATTCACCAGTAAAACGCTTTCATTCAACGCTGATAGAACATTATAGGTGTTTGCGAGAAGAAAACAATATAACAAAGCTCAATACAAAACGAAAAGACCCTCCTGATTATAAAAATCAAACCACAGCCTACATACAAACAAAATCACGAGACAAAAAATTACCTAAATTCAAGAAAACTGAAATAATCAAAGACTCAGGTGTAATACTTGAAACTAATAAAGGCAATTATCATAAAGGCATAATTAGAAAACCCAAAAATAACTATGATACATTGTTAAAGGACAATGAAGATTACTTTGACGATATACGTGACGATACTCCTGACATTTCAAACAAGATGCCAGATAGAAGACATCCAAATAACTAATTTAGGAAATTTATTATTACCCGTTAAGCTAGGCTCATGTAAAATGATTTATTCTAAACATACTTTTATACACTATTTAGATTTAAGCGAAATAGTTAAGCAAATTGATAATTTAAAACAATATTATCATACACTAAGAAATAGCTTAGAAATAAGTAATGCAACGAATCCAATTTCATATCATAATTTAGCAGAACAAATGTTAGAAAGAACGAAATTCTTGATAAACACTTTAGTGAAAAAATCAGAAAACATTTATCCACATATCAGATCAAAAAGATGTGTAATAAATGGCATAGGCAAAGCTAACAAATGGCTTTTCGGAAATTTAGATTCAGATGATGGAGAAAGATACGACAAGGCAATTGATATTTTGCAACAAAATCAAAAACGTATAATTTACGAAACAAATTCCCAAATATCGCTGTATACAAAATTAATAGACCATTATAATAAGTCATTAACAGATTTATGGCAGAATCAGCAAAAACTTCAAAGTAACTTAGAAAAATTCCATTTTTCATTAGAAAATAAATTATTAACGTTGGACAATTATATAATATTTCATGGGACAATCTCACAAATTAATTTAGACTGTCAAAATTTAATTACATTTATTTACAATATTGAAAACTCAATTATATTTTCGAAACTGAACTCTCTTCATAGTTCCGTACTTTCTAGTCATGAGGTTGCGGAAATGATTGAATATTTGAAAACAATTTACAATGAGGAACAAATTCCAAAATTTAAGAATTTGTTGACCTACTATCTATTTCTCGGTACCCAAGTTACCTTTTCCAAATCCAAATTAATCTTTGCTATACATATCCCTATTCTAAAACCCGAAATTGCAGAGTTCTACCACCTTTATCCTATCATACAAAAGCACAAAATGTTTATCCCTTCTCAACCCTACTTAGCAAAAGCCGAAGAATCGTCATTAGTAAAGGAAGAATGTCCGATATTAGAAGAAACATATTATTGTAGACAAGAATTCATATCCAAAGACAACTGTACAACAGAACTACTCGAAAATCGTTTGCCCAAACAATGTTACGCCACTGACGTGAATCTTCAAGAACCCATCGTAGAACAGATCACAAATAACGAAATACTGATTGTTCCAGCCACCACTGTAAAAATATTATCAAAATGTACCTCAGAAAAATATTTAGAAATACACGACCCCTGTTTAATCCGAATTCCAGAAAAATGTGAAATAGAAATTGGAAGAGAGAAGTTTTCAAATAATATTCAAGTTCAAAAAGGCAAATCAGTCATTTTAACAAAATCAGAAGCTATATTTTCAGAATGTAATGATATTCATTATTTTAGATATTAAGTAATATATATATTTCACAATTTCCTCTATCAAGTGCATCGACTTCAGGTGTAGTATTATTGACCTGTGTATACTGTTTAATCAGCAATAAGACTGTTGCTACCTGAAGTACTTTACGCTGATAGATCGATTTTGATATAATGTTTTAGGTTAAATGGATTATTGTAGATTATTATAATTTGTGCATTCAACTAGTGTAGAAGTAAATAAAATTAGGTTTTATAACAAAATGTGTTTAAATTATTAAAGTCTAATTAAAGAGAAGTTAGTTTATCACATGGCGATCCTGCCAGCCGAAAAAATAATAAATAAATAAAATGAGAATATGAAGTTGTGAGAAAATGGGCGGAAATACTTATTCAAAGGAAGAGAAAGAAGAAATTGTTATAGCCCAGTCAGGAAATAGCGGAGGACAGTCAAATAGTCCAAAACAAAATGGAGGTGTTTCCATCAAAGATATATTGGAAATTGGAGTTGTTATTATAGCAGTTGCAGTTGTCATCTGTTATTTATATGGAAAGTGTAAGAAGCGGCTTGAAAGGAAGATCCGAAGAGAAATTACGGCTAGTCAAGAATTGGTATAAAAGTGATGGTTAAAGTGAGAAAATTTACAAAATGTGCGTGAAAGTGTGATGCCGGTTTGCAACGAACTTAAATACTTGCTCGAAGAATTGAGAGTATTTTATAGGAACTTAAATAAAGACCCCGTAGATAGAAGGACAAATTTAGAAAAAGTACAACGTAAGTTTATTAAACTAGATAAGCTTAAAGATAATTTCAATGATTTAAAACTGTTAGTCAATAATGCAACTTTTGAGGATAAAGATAAACAAGGCATTCTAGCTTTGGCAGATTCAATTCAAAAGTATCTAAAAAGTATTGATGAAATTTTACAAGATAGATTAGCAAATGCAACTGAGGGTAATAATTCAAATTCAGATTTAAGTGCTAAAGTAGAAAACATGTCAGAAAAATTTGATTTGAAAACTGCCACAGGTTTAATTCCTGTTATGAACGGAAATGAAAATGTAACAAAAAGTCTCATTGATAACATTGAATTATACGACTCATTACTAGATGCGAACGGTAAAAAACTTTTAACTATTTTTGTTTTAAAGACACGTCTTTCAGAAAATGCTAAAATTAGATTAAAACAAAATTATGATACAAATAAGGATTTAATTTCCGATTTGAGATCGCACTTCATTACTAAAAAATCAGTTTCAACTTTATCAAATCAATTACATAATGCAAAACAAAATGGGAAATCAATTGATAGTTTCGGTAGATATGTTGAAGAATTATTAGTTAATTTAACGATTAGTGAAGGCGATGGCAATGTAGATGCAATGGAAACTTTAAGAGTAGTTAATGAAAAAATTGCAATCCATGCATTTGCGAATGGTCTACAAAATAACGATTTGAAAACCATAGTTAAATCTAGAAATTATACTAAACTTAGCGATGCCATTCAGGGTGCACAAGACGAAGAAATACCCAAACAAAACATGTTTTTTATGAAAAGTCATAATTCCTCAAGTTGGGGTAAAAGAAAAAATTCAAATTACAATCAGTTTCGCAGGGGACGAGGTAATTTCACAAATTACAATGGTAATAAAAGAGGCAATTCTAACACTCGGCCTAATTTTAATAATTATCGTGGAAATAATAGTCATAGAAATTATTGCATACGAGATGTAAATGAACCTTCTACGTCACAAACGTTTTTTCGTGCCTAAATATGCTAAAAATGTTTCAGTTTATAATGCTAATGGACTAAATTTTGTTGAATTTAATTACAACGGATTGAAACTAAATTTTCTATTAGACACAGGTTCCTCAGTAAGTTTAATATTCTCAAAATATTTACATGAACATGAAATTATAGATTTTACAAAGAAGGTTCAAATTCAGGGAGTCACTGGATCAACGGTGTCACATGGCTCAGCTAATATTACTTTACATGTAAACAATGAAAAAAAAATATCTCATACATTTTTGTTGATGAATGAATTTGACAACTCTATGCATGGTATTATAGGTTCAGATTTCTTTAATAAATATGCTGCATGTATAGACTATGAAACATTT
Organism: Galerucella calmariensis; assembly: GCA_910591675.1. Classification (NCBI taxonomy): domain Eukaryota; kingdom Metazoa; phylum Arthropoda; class Insecta; order Coleoptera; family Chrysomelidae; genus Galerucella; species Galerucella calmariensis. The sequence goes on along the minus strand of CAJUYG010006684.1, from coordinate 1,198 downwards.
TTATTTACTTTCTGGATAGACGGTTTCAAAATTTCACTTCCAATGCACTCTAAACAATTATCTAATATACTAATTCCGCCAAGATGCGAAATAATTAAATTTTTTCATACTGACATTAAGAATGAGAGTATCGTATTACCAGAACAATTATGCGAAGGCGTTTTTGTAGCCGGAATTTTAGTTAAGCCTGATAATTGTAATAGAATTCCCGTTAAGATTTTAAATGTTAGAAATGAACCGGTAAATATTAAAAATTTTAGACCAAAATTAGACAAATTAGAAAATTACAATTTAGGGAAAATTAAAAACGGAGATAATTTATCGGTAAGTCGTGCTGATTCATTGTTAAACTGTTTAAAATTGAATTATTTACATAACGAGGAAAAAAGTGCAATTGAAAAGCTTTGTGTCAAATATTCCGATATTTTTCATTTAGAAAATGATCCTTTAACTGTTACAAATATTTATAAATCAGATATACCTCTAAAAAACCCAGCTCAATCGGTTTTTGTTAAACCGTATCGGTTACCCTTTGCCCAAAAAGATGAAATTCATCGTCAAGTAGACAAAATGTTAAAAGACGGTATTATAGAGGAGACGAGATCAAAATTTTCGTCGCCTATATTACTTGTTCCAAAGTCATCGTTGAATGAGAATAAAAGATGGAGATTAGTTTTAGATTACCGATTATTGAACAAACAAATAGAAGATGATAAATTTCCGTTACCTTCAATTACGGATATTTTAGACTCCTTGTCCGGTGCTATTTATTTTTCCCATCTTGACCTTTCCCAAGGATATTATCAAATAGAATTAGACCAACTCAGTCGACCCTGTACAGCCTTTAGCACAGACCGAGGGCAGTACCAAATGACCAGATTACCTCAAGGATTAAAAATTAGCCCTTCTTCATTTTCACGAGCTATGACCATTGCAATGTCGGGATTAAATTACGATTCTTGTTTCATATATTTAGATGACCTTATAGTATTCGGTAATAACTTAATAAATCACAACAAAAATTTATCTAAAGTTTTCCAACGATTAAGAGACGTAAATTTAAAACTTAATCCAAATAAATGTGAATTTCTGAAAAAAGAAATTTTATATTTGGGACACACTATTTCGGCAGAAGGTGTCTCACCAGACCCTAGAAAAACCGAAATCATAAAAAATTATCCTGTTCCCAAAGACTCCA
>CAJUYG010006683.1:440-11853 GCA_910591675.1 Galerucella calmariensis | reverse complement strand
GTGTCAATGACCTCAGCAGTCGAGACACGTTAATTTAAATAAAAAAAATTTGTAACATATTTGTTTTGGGACATTGCTGAATTACTTCATTACAACAATTTTGCAAATTTGAATGGGTTCTTTAATATTTACATTTACACAAAATTTTACAATGTCATTTTTACACTCATGTTGGATAGCTTGAGTTCTGTGTTCACTTAGATTGTCATTTGTCATTGTTAATTTAAAATTGAAGTAGTGTCACTTCAACTTCCGTTATACTAACAAGTGTTCGTGTATTAGTTGAAGACAATATAAAAAAATTTTAAATAAAAATTTTAAAAATTTACAAACAAGTTTACCCCAATCGGGGGATTATTTTAAATGATATTTTATTTTGTGACGTCAATATGTTGTCGACCTTAAATTAGGTTTCTTGTACCAAATACCTGACGAGTAAGTAATTCTTTACTTATTTCTCACTTTACATTTTCCAACTTTTATTACTCACTTGCAGGTATAGCACTGAAGATGGCTTAATAGCCGAAAGCGCTCTGCGATTTTAAAATTTAATTTTTACACAGAATACAAATATGTTTTCTTGAAACTATACTATATCAGTTTACCTGGTTGACAGGTACTGTTGCATGGAAAAGGTAATCAACCAGGCTGTGGCATTTTCTTTATACCAATAAAGAAATAAATAAAATAGAGCTGTTAAACATGTAGTGTTCTGTGGCATAAAGTTAACACTAGTGCCTACCTTGGCTGCAGGTACAATATGAACTATCACTCGAGACGCGGGTTTTGAATTTTTAAACTTTCAGGATATGCATAATATGGTACAATATTTGCAATTATATTTCATTTTAGTCTTAAGTCAAGTTTTGAAATACTAAGAAATAACATTATTGTGCAAATAATATACTAGGTAATTGTTAGGAGATAAAAAAACTCTGCAAGTGAGAAAACATTAATTCAATCCAACATAAGCACACAAATACAATGTTCCAAATATCAATTGAAGCATTACTCAGAATGACATAAGTGATACCTACAACTACGTCCTAAATCATGGAGGACCTTATACTCACCACAAACCTAACATCGTAAGTATTCAATCACTTGGATGAACAAAAAACGTTCTGATAGTAATCCGTAATAGATAATGAAAATACAAATAAAAGTTGATTAGTTCAAACTATCAAAATTATAAAGTCTAGACACAAAATTTTTCTTGTAAGGGCTGATATGATATGATTCAAGGCGTAATAATTTAAATCATCTGGAACACAAAAGTAAAGGTTTTAAATTTTAAAAACAAGAGATGTTGTCAGGGATATAAAAAATTAGAAAGGAGTAAGAGATTTGTCCAGAATTTAAATAATTTATTTCTAATCCTTTAGATAAAGAAATAAACCTTTGGTTAAAACATCTATTGAAATGTTTTACCTAAAATCATTTGGTTTAACTTGGTTTCAATATGAATTTTGATCTAATGAAAATGTGACATTTTCAAGTTTCTTGAATTCACACCCACTTAAATAAGCATAATTTATAAATACAAGTGACCAAAACGATGAAATAAAACACTTTTGTCCACGACCACCTAATAATAAGTCGATATTTTACCTCCTAACAAAATGTATAGGGTACCCATATATCTACTGGAGTGAATTATGGTTCATAATACACTGGATTGTATTGTGGTTCATAATTCACGCCATGACAATTCAACACTCAAAACATTTCGTTACATAGGTGACTAGAGATGGGGGTACAATATGAAATAAACTAATGAATCTGATAAAATATCAAAATTTTTAGTATTGATACTTTTCATAACGATATTTTCTAATATTAAATATTTCAAAATAGTATATTAAAGTATAAGTGGATATTAAGGTCTTTAACCTTTATGTGACTGAATAGGTACCCGGGTACCTATTCAGATTTTAGATATAAATACTTTTTTTGTTTAAATTCGTTGAAGTGTGTGATTTCGTGACATTTCTAATCTAGGTTTTTTCTACACAATGTTACAATAGAAATAATATTTTTACGCTATTTTAGAAATAAATAAGGTCCAAAGTTTTTTCACCCAGAAATGACGATGTAGGTACCTGGGTACCTCTATCAGTTTTAAATGCAAATAGATATTTTTTATAGCCAGAATGAAAACGCGAAGTTTATCTGCATATATTTATTTATATAAATGGTAACAAAAAAACAAAAAAATCTTACATATAAGGTCAGTTGGTTTTTTGGCAACATTTTTTACATATAGTTTGATCTACAGAGTGTTCATTACAAACTGGCTTACAGCAGGATTTACACGCTTTACGAGTCTTCCTTTGTTTGAGCTTTAATTCTCAACAAATTTGGCAGCTACCAACAACCATAACACGCCCAGAAGCATCCCGTCTTGGTTGTTCTCCGGCTGGAGTAACAATGGGCTCGATTATTTGTCGACCAAGAACCATTTCTAGCGACTGACGTGTGAAATAATTACCAACAACTTTTGGAATAAGGGATCGCATTTGTATAGCGGGCAAGCACATGTCATGAGCAAGATCTTGTAGAAATCTTCGACGTTGATCAGTTGCTCTAAAATTTGGATTGTGTTCCTTGTAAATACAATAAGAAGCCAAGCCACCAACATCTATTGTGTTGAAAAAAAATGCCAATGGCCAACGATTTGTTCTACGTTTTACTGTATACTCGCCTAGCATCTTATCCATGGTGTCAACGCCTCCTTTTGTTTGATTATAATATTTTATTATTTCAGGCTTCGCCACGGTAGTATCATCTACTTGGCCTGTAGTGTGCATCGTTGATAAAAGAATAACAGATTTGTTTTTCTTTGGAACATAGGAACATATTGTTGCATCTTTGTTGAATGCGAAAATGGTTGAGTATATAGGCCTGTCTTTAGATGCCTGCACATTTGGTGGTAAAAATGCCTTATTTTTCCTGAGAGTCCCTACCAAAGTCATCTTCCATGAATTCAAAGTACGGGCCAATTGCAGACTTGTAAAAAAATTATCCGTTGTTACATTTCTTCCCGAACCCTTATACTTTGCCACTAGATCCAAAACTGTACGCTCACCGACATTTACCTGTCGTTCACCATCTAATGGTTTTCCAGTGTATAGTTGACCTTGTAAAGAATAAGCATTTGCCGCATCGCAAGCCCAAAAAATTTTTATTCCAAATTTTGCGGGTTTCGATGGAATGTATTGGGTAAATTTAGTATGTCCCCTGTAAGGAAACAATTGTTCGTCTACTGTTATACATTCTTTTGGCTTGTAGTTCTTTGCCAAATTTGAATTTAGCATAGTCCAAATATCTCGAATTGGGGCAGCTTTATCATTTTTGGCACGTTCGGCACGTGTGTTCTGATCATCAAAGCGAATAAATCTGAGAAACATTTTGAACCGATCTCGAGACATGGCCGCTCGAAATAGAGGTAAGGACTCTAGTTTCCACATTTCAGATACGTGTTCCCTATTAGACCTGTGTACGCCAGCAGCAATAAGAACTCCTAAAAATGCATCTAATTCTACTTCAGTAAATGGAATGAATACTTTCGGGCTTGGTGTGTTGGGAGGTGGATATTTATCTGCCAATTTTCGGTTCCATTCGTCCGTTACTTTTCTACCTTTTTTGTTAGAATGCCTTAGAATTAAGGTACACATTTCTGGAGATATAATAGACTTGAAAATTTCTCGAGCCGTGTATGAACGACTAAAGGATGATGCGCCACTTTTTTCGTGCAGAATATTACGACCTATTGTTTGCCTTTGTATTGATGATGTGTCACTCCACTGAGTGCCATCCTTGCCATCCCAAGTTGTTTTTGTAGGCGCTTCTTCTTCGTTTTCATCGGAATCAGTATATTCTTGCTCCACTACAGGCTCCTTTTCTATATCAGATTCCTCGGATTCTCCACCTGATAACAATTGTGGAATATATTCGTCTTCATCGGACGCAACAAATGGCTCTTCATCAGACAAAATAAATGTTCTACTGCTTCTCGTAATTCTGCAGAGGTCAGCCTGAAATAACATATTTCGAATTACCTTTATTAGTATAATTATTGTTCTTGTTTCTTTGTAAGATAAAAAAAACTTCCACTCCACTGCGGCTCCTACACACATAGACCACAGGTAAGCAAAATAACATGACAGTTTTCATTATTCATACACTACTAAAATCAAAGAATCGTCTTATTTCTTACCTTTTATTTCGCCATCTTGGTTTCGCAATATTGGCTTGGCTTGAACCAGCCTTACTATCAGACATTCTAAAACAAAATTTAACAAATACGCTTAATCACCCGCAGTTGTTTATTCGACAAACTCAAACATGCAACTGACCTGTAACTAGGAATAAATTCAGTTGATGTCGCTGCGCTGTTGCCATTTAAACAAAGTCTTATTTTGTCAAATACAGATAGTTAGAAATTCATAAATCACGTATTGTGTACCTATAAATACATATATGGAGTTTTTGATAAAAACAGGTATTTTGCGTTTATATTCCAAATTATTATACAGTAGGTACCCAGGTACCTACGCAGTCGTAAGAAGGTGTTTTTTTCCCAGTCACATAAAGGTTAAAACACGCGCGAAATAGAGCAAGTGTTTTAAAGACCAGTTATCCACGAATACTTTACGATATTTTTTTTTATTGGTGCACTTTGAAATTATAAATACCGGTCTATAACTACTACAACAACAAGAAATGGAAATCATAGATGGAAACGTCAACTAAATGTCAAATGGTTGAATTCGTGACGTATATGATGTACACCTTGCGTTGTCATGGAAATGAGAAAAACATAAACTAATTTTTATTTTGATGGAAGTTCAACCTTATTGAGTTCTGTGAATGTCAATAGTATTAATTTAAATACCATTTCCTAAGATTTGAAAAATGGAAATATTAATATTTCAAACAATAGCAACGGCACTTTCCATTTTAATTTATAAATTTGACATTGTTAAATATCGTTCGAATAAAAGTTTTGACGTTACAAACTACTCCTGTCAGATCAATAATAAAAAAATTGACATTTAGACATGATTTAGACCATAGATTTAGACTTCGTTTCTCGAGTTGTTGATGTTGCCACGGTAACTTTAAAACACGCGCGTGCTAAAAAGTTCGATTTAAACACGCTGAGGCGTGCTTTAAATAGGTAAAATGGTTTACCAATAAAAAAAATATATATTTATAACGGTACGTTGTATTGATACTTTACACAGTATCGCCCATCTCTATATATGTCAAATTATTCAATTTTGACGTTAGTAATACCAAATTGTTACGAACTTGCTATATTATTGCAACGATGAATTCATTGAATTCGGATAGTGAAAATGAACGTTTTTCTACACCAACTGAAATAAAAGAAGCGGCGAAATCAACAACTATAGGACTGCTGCCAGAAAAATCGAAAGATGTCTACATATTATAACTTCATGAAGGGGAGGTTAGTTAACTTTTATTTAATAAAGAAATCAAGGGTCGTGGATGAAGTATAGTATTCTACTCGCAATTTATGGCCAATAATCACTCGGGTGACTTGCGCCCCTCGCCTACAGCTCGGGACGCAAACGTCACCCAGCGTGAATAATGGCTATCATAAATGGCTCGTTTAATAATATACTATAATTTATTTAAATCTTCATTACATTTTTTGAACTAAAATCAATATACATTCGTGACGCGTTTCGCTAACACAGTAGCTTTCTCACACTCAACTATATATAAAATATAATGAAGATTTAAACAAGTTAATGTGTTGTAGTATGGATCTTCATAAAGTCAAAGCCTCATCCATTCAATTTTTACAAGAGATCATATACTTGAAAACCAAAAATAATGGAAAGAATATTATGTATACACTGTGGGCCGAAATAAAGGAGTACATTTTTTAATTGGAAATATTTTTTTTGTTTTTTCGGCGATTTATTTTCTTTTTGCAGGGCTAATAACCTAACATGTCCCCAACAAAACTGTAAATTTGGAAGCAAAAATAATGTACAAGGTCGGACTAATAGAGGAGTTCAGTCTAAGGTCAGTGTGGCCAACAAAAAGTGGTTTTTTCTGACAAGAATGACAGTTAAGGTCTACTGGTTAAAACATGAAATTTTGCATGATTTTTATCATTGCGAACATCTATATTGCTTTATTAAAACACAGCACATCGGTGGCCAAAAATTCCAGGAACTCTTGGCATGTCACCATTTCATTACTGCTATCTGTCACTAGTTATGTCAGATGTCAGTGGAAAAAGTAATTAGAAGAATAGAGATACACCTTACTAGAAATGCTACAAAAATCTAATCGAAAATGGACATACAGAATTGAACGACTATCAACAAAAATAAATATAACTGACATTTGACATAACCAGTGACAAAATAACAGAAATTAAATGGTGACATGGCAAGAGTTCCTGGAATTTTTGGCCACCGATGTGATGTGTATTCAGCTAAAAAGTCATTTTAAATTCCAAGATTTACGCTTCGGGGGTGTATTCATTATTTCAATAAAGCAATATAGATGTTAAGGGGTAGACATTAACTGTCATTCTTGTCAGAAAAACCACTTTTTGTTGGCCACACTGACCTTAGACTGAACTCCTCTATTGAAAAAATTACATAACGGTGCATTTGAGCTCGTTGCAAATGAAAACTGTCTTAGCTAAAATTGTACTAATGTGCATTTTCGGTAGATAAACTATCCAGAACACTAAAAGAACAGTAAAAAGGAAATTTTCCGAAATTACCGGATTCGTGAAATGCCATTCTTTTATTAAATAACATTTTAACAAATAACACATTTATGAAAACAGTTTAGTAACTTTAAACCTTAAAGTGAAATATTATGAATGTGGCCACCATTAATGTTTACTACTTCTTGAAGTCGTCGGCGCCATAAATTGATAGCCCCATTTATTGCACCCTGTTCAAAATTGTTCCAAACAAACTACATTCTTTCTTTGAGCTGCTCGATTGTTTCAATTTGTTGTCCGTCATACAAATTTTGTTCGAAAATTCCCCAAATTGAATAATCAACCGGATTTAATTCTGGGCTGTTAGGTGGCCACATTCATAATATTTTTCTCAAAGTTTTAAAGTTACTGAACTGTTTTCATAAATGTGTTATTTGTTAAAAAGTTATTTAATAAAAAAATGGTATTCCGCGAATCCGGTATTTACGGAAAATTTCCTTTTAACTGAAGTGTTCTGGATAGTTTATCTACCGAAAAAGCATATTAGTACAATTTTAGCTAAAACAGTTTTCATTTGCAACGAACTCAAATGCACTGATTTAGCCCTGCAAAAAGAAAATAAATCGCCCAAAAAAACAAAAAAAATATTTTCAATTAAAAAATTTACCTACTCCTTTATTTCGGCTCACAGTGTAGAACAAAATTGTATAACTTGTAAACTATTTTCAAGAAATAAAAAAGTGAATTTAAGTGCAGTGATATAGGTAAAACAATAGTGAATTTTTCATAAGCAAATTGATGGAACACAGGAAGATTAGGACAAAATATGTTAATTAATATGTTAAACAAGAAGATATGATTAGTTCATTTAAATATAACATTTTGAAGATTCAATTAAAAATTGTTACTCTTGATTCGACTCGTATAGCGAGAAAATTCTAGAATTTGATTAAAAATGACTGATCAAGGAGGCTTTGGATGGCTTTCTATAAAACTATTCTCCCGGGTGGAGTTGAATACGCTTTAAAAGGAAATATTGTGCATTTCTAATATTATGACATATCTTGAGTGAGGTTAAGTTGCTCCAAACAGAAGCAGATCTTTTGACGATCTCAATTTTAACAATTAGATCCAAATCTTTGATTTGCAAGAAAATGTTAGGAAACCGTGAGTTTATAAAAACATTCCATCAACGGCCGTCACTATCTCATTAAAAAAAAGTTCTAAAATTCACAACTATAAAATAAACAAACTAATTTAAATCCTTTTCGTAGTATGGTAGTGAACTAGATAGAAAACTTTTGGTGTAAGTCTGAAAAAAACTTGTAAGGATTACCATAGTTTTGTGCAGTAATTTTTGGATGTTGATTTAACCTAAAATTTTTACTTGCCATTTGTGGAAACATTTCCAATTACCATTTGAAACAGTATGTATTTATGTGATGAGATGTCCAATTTAAAATGAATCTCATGAGAATTCTGATATTTTGATTTGGATATAATATGAGATTAATTGAGGAAAATGTTGATATAATGACTGTTTTAACTGAATCTCACTTTTCTCAGTTTGATTTGTTAAAAATGAGGATCTAATTAATTTGTTTATCGAAGGACCAGTCACTGTATTTTATGTGACGAGAGTTGACTAATTTCATATTAGTTTGTAGGGTATTTTATCAAAAAATTGTAGCGGTTTTCACTATTTTATATTACTTGATATCAGTATAAAGTTCTGGTTAATTTTGCACGGCAATTAAGACTTTTCAATTGACACTGGCAGTAGCACACTATTTGTTATTATATGTTTTTTATTGACTTTTTTGACTAGAGGGTTTACGGTATTTTGTTATGAAAGAAAGGTTAAAATTCATGTTTGGGTAGAGAATGAAATGCTGAATAGAAATAAGGAATCATATATATTTATTTATACTATGTGTTTGAAATGCGGAATAATTATTATACAGGGGTGAGGATAAATGTGATTAACGTATAATTCGCAGGAAGAATTTAAGATTCATTCTTAAATTTGTACATATTGGGGGCGCGGGAAAGAATGAAATAGTGGTACTAGATAGATACTATAAGAGATGTGAGTGAATAGGTAAATGGATTGTGTAAGTGAGTGTACAATATCCTGCTACATAAGTTTGAATTAGAGAATACTCTGATTTTGTAGATAAAGTTTTTTTGTTGAGAGAGAGAGAGAGAGAGAGAAAAGAGAGCGGTTTATTTTTTGTTAAGAGAGTAAATGAGAGTTTATAATATTTAATGTTTGAGTACGTGATATGTGAGCAATCAATGAATGAGTATGATAAAAAGTACAAGTAATAACCTCTTATGAGTGAGGGTAATGTTGAGTGTAAATGTGTGAGAGAGAGGCCTTTGTAAAAGTACAAGTAATGACCTCTAATGTGAGGATAATGTTAAGAGTAAATAGGTATATGAGAGAGAGATCTTTTGACTAATGAGATTGTTTGTGTATAAGGCTGCTGATTCTTTTGTAATGCACGAATGAGTTGTGGGAAATTGTTTATCTGTACCTATCGTACAAGGAACAGTAATGCGGTGTCTAAGTTTTGTCTAGAAAAATTCTTTGGAATGGTGTCCGGATGACGTAAACTCTCTACGAATTTGTTTACGTATGCAATTGTTCTGATCAATTTAGTAAGGGAAGATGAACGGCTTATTAAATTTATAAAGATATTTGATGGTATTGTTGTCGTAACGAGTGACTTTTTGTTTTCGTCAGGAGGATCGGATAAACAAGAAAACGTGTCGTAGCAAGACGTATCTTGGGAGCTTTTCCATAGAAATGGTGGACCTGAAAACCATTTGGTACTAGGAAAGTCTAAGGGCTGGCCCCTTGATAGGATGTCTGCCGGGTTGAGGTGAGATCTGATGTGTCTCCAAGTCGCTGAATGGGTTGCTTGTTGAATTTGAGTAACTCTGTTGCAAACAAAAACTGTCCATCGTGTTGGAATACTTTTAATCCAGGAAAGAGCTATTTGAGAGTCGGACCATAAGATAAAAGAAGAGATTTTCAATTGTTGGTCTAGTATGTTTCGCAAGCGTGAATAGAGTTTTGATAGGAGGACCATGGCACATAATTCTAATTTGGGAACTGTGAGTGGTTTCTTGAGTGGTGTTACGCGAGATTTGGAAATGATAAGTTGGGACGAAGCAGAAAAATCAGTGTAAACTGCTCGTAGGTAAAGGCAGCCTCCATAGGCCAACGAACTGGCGTCACAGAAGCCGTGGAGTTCTAAATGTGATATTTGCTTATTTTCAAAAATATGTCTGGGTATATGTAGAAAAGGTAAGTGTGTCATACTGTCTACGAAATCATGCCATTTCTTTATGAGTGCGTTGTCTGTGATGGGGTCATCCCATGAAATTTTGAGTACCCAAAGATGTTGCATTATTAATTTCCCTTGAACAATTACAGGGTTAACAAGGCCTAAAGGATCAAAGCATTGAGATATTATGGATAACATTAGTCTTTTCGTTAATTTTTGATCAATTGAGGACGGGCATGATATTTGTAATATGTCTGATTTTGGATTCCAGATGATTCCTAAAAGTTTACTAGGGTTATCGTCTAAATTTAAGTTTTTCTCTGAAGGAGTGTCGGATAAATGAGTGCTAGAAAAGTCAAGAGAGTTGGAACATACCTTATGAATTTCAAAACCGGATTGTGATAGGATATTTTTGAGATTATCATGGAGTTGAAGAAGGTCATCTACGGAATTTGCTCCTGTCAGGATATCATCAACATATGTCTGTGATAAAAGTGCAAGTTGAACATCAGGGTGTTGGGGATTTCTTAAAGCTATTTCTTTCAACGTACGACAAGCTAAAAAAGGAGCACTCGTTTGCCCAAAAGACACTGTATTGAGTTGGATGCAAATGGAAGGGTCCGATGGAGAGTCTCTCCATAAAGCGTTCTGTAAAAAGCGGAAGCGGTCGTTTAGTTCTATCTGACGATACATTTTGGAGATGTCAGCTGTAAGGGCATATTCATAATTTCGGAATCTCATTGAAATATCCAATAATTCTGGCTGAACCCTGGGTCCTTTCAAAGAGATGTCATTTAGAGATATTTGTGACGATGATTTAGCTGAACTGACTTTGGTAGTTTTGCTACTTTCCTTGAAAACACAAAGGTGAGGGACAAAATATTTGTGATTTAATAATGGTGTTTGTAATGTAAGAGAAACAACTTCTCCGTGGTTCAAAAGTATATATTCAAATAAGATATTTTTGTATTGTTCTTTAAGTTGGGGTTTTTTTGAAAGTCGTTTCTCTAGTGACATAAATCTATGCTTAGCTACAAAGAAGGAGTCTCCCAATTCTTTGTCGGCAGAGTGGTGAGTGAGAGGCAGATCTACTTTAAAGCGTCCGTTAGGAAGAGTTTGTAAAGATGAGGTGAATATTGTTTCGGCTTTGATGTCCTCTTCAAACAATTGATCATACATTATGAATTCCTCTTAGTTCCAAAATTTTTCTAACAAACCATCTACAGTGGGTGGTGGTTCATTTACTATGGAATGAAAGGAATGGGTCATAGCGGAAATCGGAGCTTCATTTCTAATACAAGCAGGGGGAACAACGCCCGATATTACCCATCCAAGATAGGTGGATATAAGGGAAGGTAGATTTTTTCCTAATTTACGAATGCCTGGCTTAAGT
>CAJUYG010006682.1:0-11854 GCA_910591675.1 Galerucella calmariensis | reverse complement strand
GAGATACTCCTTTGTATTGTTATTTATTGAATAAAGATTATTATTATTATTGATTGATCATTTTGCTATACCACATATTAAAAACTTTTTGACTGTCATTTTACATTGTTTTTTGAGTTTAATTTATACCTAAATGTCTTTTATCAAAAATTTTTACAAACACAAAATTCTTCATAATCTCGCATAATTATTGTAAGTATATTTTATAATTAAGTTTCTTATATGTACGTTTATATTTGACCAATGATTCATTTATAGTTCCTTGAAAATGAATAAAAATTATTCGAAAGCTCGGAAAATATATTAGAAAGAGTACACTGAGATATTTTATTGCCACATCCCCACAATCCTTACCTCTATATATATATATATATATATACATCTCTCTATACTTGAGTCTCCCAGCCAAAGACGGTATTTACCTCATCCACCAGAAGGAGCAGGAATATATATATTCTCACTGAAGTATATCGCATTTTGCCCACTCTAGTTTAGTATTTGATAAAAAAATAATGGAAAATATTTTCTTTTTAACCATTTTTATAGCATTCAATCTTCCGACTGAAATGCTATTTTTACGTCTTCCGAGTATATTGAGAATATCAAATTTTCAGTACATAGGTCTTCCGTACAGTGATGCCACATTTCATTACATTTGTAGTACCTACATCTTCCATATATTACAATCAATATTTAGATATACGGAAGCCTCGTGCTTCTAATTCTCATTTGAAAATCATAACTCTTCCAGATTTATCTGAATAAGTTCCGTCTTCATCATATCATATTTAAGTTAGGTATTGATTGATTGTTAAATTCAAACAATTACTCAATATTTATTAATAAATACGGCGACAAAAACCAAATCAGTTGAAAAATTTTTCAGTGGCGGAAGTTCTGATTTTTTAATTATTTTTCAATTTTAATGATTATCAAAATTTACAGACATAAATGATTTTGCAAATATTCATTGAATCAAATACATGGTGAGTCAAAGCTCGAGTACATTATTTTCTCAGAAATTTTTAATGAATCACCTCACCCTGTATTTTATATTATTTTCGAAAAGTACTATTATCATACTTCCCATACTCAAAGTTATCAGTTCTTTGAGATATCCTATGTAAACTATCAATTAGGTATGCAATAGTGTATCAGATGTGATGTTATTGAGACCTACTCAATTTTGTTGAAAATAGTGTTATTTTTGCGCCTTGTTACTTATTTTCCCATGAGTATAAATTTTTGTAAACTTCCAACTGTAAACTAACATCTGGTAAACTATTTCATACCTAATTACTTCTTTGCTGAATATCTCAAAAACTAATAACTTTAGATATGGGAAATGTTTAATAAAAACAGGAGTATGGAAATAGTAATTCTCGACAATGATATAAAATACAATGTATTCCACTATTCAATTATACAGGTCGTTGAACTTGTTATGATTTTGACAGAAAATTGGTTATAGCTTTTAAAATATCCCGTTTAACAGATTACAACCTCATATTGTTCTAGTGGCGAAGTAAAGCAAATTTCATTTTTGAAGTAAAATAGAGGGTGTTTCATCAAAAAAATTGGGATGGATAACCGTGGGGGGAGGATGTTGAAGTTATCACATCTACATATAAGCAAAATTATTTATTACCCCAAGATTTTTGACGTGTTTTTTCATAAAAGTGACTCCTTCAGAATTATGTGGGGTGGATAGTTTTCATTAAAATGCTCTGTATTCAAATCAAAAGCAATTTAAATTCGATACCTCAATACTGTTACGAACTCAGTGATTCAGAAGCCGGTCCTGCTGCAAACTAAGAATGCGACCTTTCTAGAAAGGTTCTTTCGCAGGTTATATTCAGACTGTTCTCGAAGCGTACAAGGCAATACAATAGTTTATTCCTGAATGTTCTAATTCGTAAATTCAAGAATGTTTTAGAGCTGCGAAGAACTATATAACTATATATATACTCGAAAACCCGAGTGAGTCGGGGAGTTCTTCAGTATACAGTGAATCGGTAAACAGTTTCAGTAAACAGTGAGTGGACAGATAGTGAATATGAATAGTGTTGAAGATAAATCAGGACAATTATTACACCGAGTGTAGATAAATTAGTGGACATAGAGTAGTGTGTAAATTAAGTTTTTTTTTTTGTTTATTTCAAAAAACATTTATTTACCCCGCATCAACTTCTATGAGTTATTAGCGGGGGAGACAATACAATTAAGTTTATTATAGTGTGTAAGTGTTTCTTGAATAAATCAATAGTAATTAGCCATAGTTAGCTTATAATTTCATCCCACGGTAAAAACAGTTTAAATAAATAAGAAAAACATTACAATAGGTACTATAAGTAGGTACCTTACTCAATTCCAATTATTTTCCACGAAATCGACAAAACGATGCCTCAACCATTTCTGGGGTACGATAATACGCATAAAGTGAAAAAATTTTAGGGTGATAGGAATTATATCAGATATCTGCTTATAACCTCGTATACAACTAACAAAATTTGATATCTAATAGTTGCATTTTGGGTCTTAGGCCATACAAAATATTTATAAAGAATACCTTCATTTTCCTGAAATTAACAATAAAAAGTTGCCAAATTTATCAGATATAAACTAATGTCATAGGTAAGGCCGTACATGAGTTCTGTGTTCAACTCTTGTGAATTTTTTTTTTTACCAAACTTCAGTCACTCTTTGTTTAATATAGGTACTCTTTATTTAATTAAAAAACATTAAATTTCACAGATTTATATTTAAACATTTTGGAACTTTTGCTTTTACAAAATTTTATAAATACAAATACTTAATCTTCAAAATTTAAATTTTAATAAGACTAAAACTTTTTTTTATATTTTTTTACGGTCAGCATATGTCTTGTTATATTTAAAACTGTGCCAATAAACAACATCCTATGCTTTTCTAAATAAAAATAACTATTAAAATCCCCGCAAAAAATGAAATAGGTACTCATAAAATGATAAAATAAAAAAATATTAAATTGTTTGGATTAGGCTTTTAGTCGATGAAGATGCATGCTGAACGATAAAATGGAATAATTTAATTTGTTATATTTGAACTAATGTTCAATTTGAAGTTGTGACGCGTTTCGCTAACAAAGTAGCTTCATCAAACGAGTGAAGGTATAGTGGACGTAATATTTTTAATGCAGCTATCTAATCGTATATCTCCTTTAAGTTATATAGCGGACTATGACGGTACCGTATTAAATCACGGTCGAACAAAGAGCCGACAGCTTTAAGTTCGCATAATATGTATTATGGCAAGTATATACTGAACATTTTTTAATTCATACAGTACCTACATAAATACGGAATTTTGGGAATATTCACAAAAGTATTATAGAATGTTTACATGGAAATAAAGTGCAAAAAGTACCTACGGATATCAACAAAAATATTATTTAGCAAACACCCAGCTAAGAACCTGTACAAACTGGTGCAGGGAACAAAGGTGCTGGACCGAGTTCTATGAGAAAGCACGAGCAAAAACTCAATAAGCCATTAGGCTGCAATGTTATCGGAGACTTGTCAGACGGGCTCGGGAAAAAAATATTGAACAAGTACATAGGTTTAACTTCATAATTAAATCTTAAGAAACTCTTGAAATGGATAAAAATAAATAATCAGGTGATTTTCTTAACGACCAAATAGATATCCGTTATTAGATGAACCTATTTACTTAAAAAATTGTTCAGGAATGATTGTTGTAATTAAATTCCGAGGTGAACGTGTTCAATATTTTTGTTAATATTCATAGAATTTCATATTTAGGCACTTTTTGCAGTTTATTTCCATGTAAATATTCTATAATATTTTTGTCAATATTCCAAAAGTTCCGTATTTATGTAGGTACTGTATAAATGGAAATTTTTCATCATACCTTCACTCGTTTGATAAAGCTACTGTGTTAGCGAAACGCGTCACAAGTTTAAATTGAAATATAATAAAGTTCTACACGAATTAAATTGTTTTATTCCATCGACCAAAATATTAAATTTTTCTTGATTCTATTTTTTTGTATATTGGTTTTGTATAAATACTTTTATTTTCAACCAATCCTTATTTTGCAAAAGTGTGGAGTTGGTTCTTATTACCTCATCACATTCTTGTTTTTTCGGGGGTTGCTTTCTTCTTATGTGATTTTTAAAGAAACAAATAACAACGTCTTTTTGTTCTTGTGTCCAAGGTACCAATATTCTTTTTTTTCCGACAGATACTTTCTTTTCTTTTTTCTTATATATATCCTCTTCTAGCTCATTTTCTTCCACTTTTCCTTCCTCAAAAGGGAATATTTCCTGACGTTCTTCTAAATTCTGATCTGAATCTTGGAGCAAATTTTCGTTTAAATCTATATCAATTTCGTCAAGGGTCTTCCCTTTAAATTGTCCAGCCTCCCCCTTTTCCATGAGGATAAGAAGTTTTGATATTCTTGATGTCTGGTAAACATCGTCAGGTAGTCTATAAGATGATCTATGTATTCCTAATGTGTGTCCCATAAAGCTAGCCAACTGTTCCATATCATTTTCATTCATGTTAAATAATTGTGTAAGAGTAGCTAGATGTTTTCTCAGGCGTGTACAAGTCAGAGCCTCGGGATTGTTGGCTCCGCAAGCAGCTGCATATTTCTTCAAGACTTTATACCCAATTATTGGTTCACCTGTTCTTGGATGACCGAACAGATAAATATTCGTTTTTTGGTTGAGAGATTCTCTAATTTTCAAAATGACAGACAAATGTTCTTGGACGTCATTACTGAATAAAACAGGCACTCCACGACCTCTTTTTCCCCGTATCACAATTCTTTTGAAATTTTTCATAAGCATTTTTTCTGCTTCTGAAATAACCTCTGTGAATTTTTCGTATCCCTGAGTGTTATTTTGTGTTAATGAAGATTTATATGTATTAACAAGAAGTCTTTGCAGCTCTCCGGGGCGCTTCCTATTTAATAACAATATTCGACAGTAAATAGTTTCCAATAAGGTTACATACTCTTCTTCATCTTGTGGGTTCCCTTTCAATTTTAATAAAGAGCTATTAGCTTTATTAATGAGAAAATCTTTTAACAATTTAAGATCGCTGGCCAAAGGCACGACAGTTACTTTATTCCATCTTTTTAAATTTATGTCATTTGAGGCTTGGCTAGAAATGTCGAATTTCCAGTGTCCTTCTATCAATTGGATTAAATTTTTAAGTTCCACTTCATCATTGGCTAGCTCTAGTGTTGAGCCCATCTTTGATTTTTTCAATGCATGCATAATTGCGATATCACAACACTGCTTAAGTGTTGTCCCCATTTGCAATGCATACGTAGGAGCCCCAAACTGTTGATTTATTTCATCATATTTGGCAACGGTTTTAGTAGCGGCTACTAACGTATCATAATGAAGGCCTTTAAGAGCACCATAAAGATCTTTGATGGAAGGCTCAATTTTTTTAACTTCTATTAAGAGTTTGGCTAATTCTCTCATTTTTCTTGAAGTAACAGGAATGAAATGAGGTTCTTTGTGTATTGATAGGTATCTTGAAGCAAATGCACATATAATAGGATCTTTCTTTGCAGCAAGAGATATGTGGTCAGCTCTCATACGTGGAAAAACCATTTCTAGTAATCTTGGGTTAGTGCGAATATGTCGCAACAATAAGTTTTGGCCTGAACTTTGTGCATTTCCAGAATTCTTAGCACCAGTGTTTTCAGTACAACGCTTACGATGTCGCCATAAATGCTTTGCTGTATAAAATCCAAAGCAGTAAGAGCAAGGCAAATATTTGTTGTCATTTTCATTTTTCCTCACTGGTTTTATATTACTACTACTGATTAAATAGTTACCCTTCTTTCTCAAAGTGGAAAGCAATATTTTCCTATCTTTACTTAAAGCAGGTAAAGCCAAAATTTTTTGAACATCGAATTCCATACTGTGGTTCCTGAACAAATGCCTTGGAAAATTCGTGACTGAAGTTTCACAAAAGAAACAAAAAACTTCATTCAACTTCTTCTTTTGTTTGATAGTTTCTTGTTCTGATCGTTGGTTCATTTCAAGCATTTCCTGAAAAAATATTATGAAGTAATAAAACAGAAGTTTCGCTTATTCCAAACGTACCAATGAATTATTTTCATTAAGCATCTCTTGTTCTTTTGTATTCTGAACTATATTAATTGAAGGCTGTTCTTCATCTGGTGAGGACATGGGATGTGGAAAGGACGGGGGATCTGGGGAGGACGGAGGATCTGGAGAGGACGGGGGATCTGGAGAGGACGGAGGTGTTCCAATCGTGTAAATACACAGAGGTGAGGTATCTGATATTTCCTAAAATAAAATTATTTTATTAAGAGTAAGAACTGCAATACCTAGAACGTACTGAAGGGCAATAATCTGGGTCCTTAACTGAGTCATCAACACCACTTTCCATATCTGAGAAGTTCATAAGCGAATTCAACTGTTCCTGAAATTGAATAAAATATTTGACATATAAATTCATTTAATACACGAAGCTATTACATTATCCTTTTCCATTGGCACCGAATCATCAGATGAAGTAATGCTTGCATCTTGAACTCTAGTCACGTGGACAGGAGTAAGTGGTACATTACACATTCGATTCCTTGTAAATGTTCTGTTTCTTGGAGACAAAGACATTCTAAAACATAGTAACCTTTAAGAAATATTGTCTTACAAAAAAATTAATTATTCGGGGTGATCCAGAAGAATCGGGAGAGACATTTGAATGACGGTTGGTTGAAACAAAATAAAACTTAAGTGTTTCACATGTATTTTTAATACGGCTGCTCCTTTCGAAACTATTCTTATTTTAAAGTCACACACTGATGTTATTGTTTCAATGATATCTCGGAGAGTGTGAAATCAACCCGAACGGTCGAAAGCGATAATACACCTAACCGGTGAAAAGTATCTTCAGTTTAAGTGACACAAAATAATAACAATAACAATGTGATTTTAATTATAATCTGCAACAGCTTGATAAATGTTTTTCTTAAAAAGCATCATTTTCCATTTTATATAAAAAAATAGATACCAGTTCACAGTTTCGGAACTATCACAGAAATACCTTTTTCTGGGTGTAACTTCAAAATTCGAATACTCAGTTCCTAAAGTGAGAGCCGTTCGAAAAATTCTTCCAGAGGATTTAAGTCTTCTTTTGGTTCAAACAACCGTATTTTAAATATTTAGCAATTCTTTTAATATACTGCATATTTTAGTATATAAAAAACATAACTAAGTCTTCCGTATATTTTACTCGGAAGACGTAAATACTACATTATATGTGAGTGGATTAAAAATTATGTAGTTCAAGTTTTTAATTCAATCATGGAAATGATCTCAAAAAGTATTTTATTATTAATTTTTAATAAAAAAGGAAAATTATAGAAAAATAGAACTAAATAGATATATTCCTACCTGTTAGCACTTGGCACTTAATCGTTATTATATTAGTCGTCAATATTTACACTTCGGCGATTGTACCAGGACTGAGAAAATTTGGAAGTTACACTGGAGGCAGCCCGGACTGTTTATCTCAAAGGCGCAGAATCGGACTGAACACATAATCGGATGGAGCCAGTGGTAATTTCAGAAGGCTAATAATTATTGTAAATAACTGGTTTGTCTGTACTTTATATAGTAATTACTTTTTAGGTATAAATTTATAGAAAATGTCAACATTCATCAGGCGTATTCGATGCATCATTTGAAATGCATTCTAAGAGCATTATAGGCATTTAAATATTCAAAATATTCTATCTTTTGAGCATCTTAGTATCTTCCATTCAAGTTCTGGGTGATCATGTTATACCTTTTGTTTTACAGGAATTCTTTTCTGCATTTATAGTTATAGTAGAGATTTTACTTTTAGTTTCTAAAGTTTAGTAGAATTGGAAAAATAAAATTGGCCAAGCTATACAAATTGTGAAATTTGAATTTTTTTTCATCTTATGTTATGGTTTAACACCAAGCTTAATCAGATCGTACTTCTTGACCAAAGGGATTTTGGCTAAAAATTATTTCGTCGTTTTCTAAAACGATTAACATAATTTTTACATTTTATTTTAATGTACACTACAAGGGTAGGCTTTGATTTTTCTGTAATTTTGGATGAATAATAGACCAAAAAAAAATACTAAACAATTGTGCATTATGTCTTATGTGTCTTTCGAAATGGTAAAACCGATATTTATACTTCTCAGCGCGCACAGCGAATTCTCCAAATGAACAGTGGTGAGACACCATCAACTTAAAATTGTTATTCTCAAACCGTTCAAACACGACCATGTAGTAAGCAATAGCTAACCAGCGTTGCCGGTTTTGTGGAAGACGAAAAAGCTGAAAAATGAAAAGAACATATACGCTGGAAGAGCAAGAAGCGATAGCATGGTTAAAAATATACTTGCTCGAATATACACGCAACAGCAGCGCCAGCGCGCATGCAGGAAAGAGGTGAACTAAAATATACAAAATTAACAAAAAAACCGTATTAAGTCGTCCTTCCCAAATTTTCTCTAGAATGATGCTTTTTACACGATAAGAATTAGGTCTTCCGTATACGGAAGACCTATTGACATGGAAGACCTAAGTATAGCGGGATGTATATATATATATATATATATATATATATATATATATATATATATATTGAATATTGAATATTGAGTCCGAACTAGTACGGCGAGCAAACGTTTATTTTTGTATCTGTAAACATTCTTAATTTCTCAAAGAATTAAATATCTTTAATTAACGAAATCTATATAAACCAACGCAGTAATATAGTAGCAATTAACAGTACTAAATTTATTTCTGGAAGTTGAAGTGTAAGTGCAATTAAGTGCAATAGAAACTAATTCACCGTGAGTACAAAACTTTTATTTTGAGAATTCAGTATCGATCAACCCAACAAAAAGTAGACCATGCCTACGTTATCAGTTTGTGCTAATTGTTCGAAATCGGTAGGTGCTGCCGACCGTAAGCTTCAGTGTGATGGTTGTAAGCAACCGATACACATCACATGCACTGATGTGTCTACCGATGATCGAGTCACGAGGCAGAAAGTACGAGGAATATGTATTTTATGCAACTCTTGTAACTCAAACGTTGGAAACATCGCACAAATTAAAGATCTTTTACTAGAGTTTAGAAAGGATATTAATAATAAAATAACTGAGTTTGAAAACCAATTGTCAGAATTAAATGACAAATTAAATCAAATGGATTCATTAAAATCAACGGAAATTACCGATACTATCGCCAATGAAGCTGTGGACCGCTTAAATCGTGCCAAGAATATTTTGATTAGGGGCGTTCCGGAGCACATGGGCGATATTCAGTCCAAAAAGGATCACGATTTAAATAAAGTAAAATCTGTGTTAAACGTTGTCGGTTGTCAAGATAATCACCTAGCATTCTACAGAGTAGGTAAACCAAAACCAAATCAGAGTTTTCCTCGCATGTTAAAAGTTGTAATGTCTTCGGAATACCAAGCTAAACAAATACTAAGAAATAAATCAAAACTTTTGGAAAACCGAGCCACTGAATCTTTCTCCATAATAGATGATAAGACACCTATCCAACAGCAGCGACTCAAAGATCTTCGCAATGAATTGGAAACTAGAAAAAACAATGGTGAACATGACTTGACAATCAAATATATTCAAGGTACTCCAAAGATAACGAAATTTCGTCAATAACTCGCATTCTCCAAACTTTAACGACTGGCTACTTTTTTATACCAATCTTGCTTCCCTGGCCGCCAAATTTAATGAATTAGTATGCACTGTGCAATTGTTAAAACCACATATTATTATGATATCGGAAAGCTGGCTTAAACCAAAAATACTCGATTCTGTAATCCATATAAATGGATACACATTATTTCGTAAAGATAGAGAACACCGTGTAGGTGGAGGTGTGTGCTTGTACTTGGTTGATGTCATTACTTCTTCATTCTCAGTCACGGTGGGGGACTTTAATATTCCAGGTATAGATATCATCCATCTGTGTATTGCTAAAAACTCATTTTCAATTAATCTCGTTTGCTTATATCGACCACCAGACACCCACCGTGAAAATGACATCTTATTAATCGATAAACTCTGGGAAATGTCGGAACTTGACAATCTTATACTAGTCGGTGACTTCAACTTTCCTGAAATTGTCTGGAAAACGACATCTCTATCTGATGGTGTTAGTTCGCATAATCTTTTTCAAAATTTTATTTTAAACTCCAACCTATCCCAACTTATAGAAGAACCAACCAGATTTAGAATCAACAACCAACCGTCTACTCTGGACCTTATTCTTACCAATGATGACAATTTACTAACAACTCCCGAAATTAGTTCCCCGATAGGTAAATCTGATCACGCAGTCATAACAACTCACATTCAGTTTAATGTAAACTCCTCTCCAGGTTTGAGTAACACACTCACTTACAATTATACTGACTTTAACAAAGTTAACGACGACTTATCCCAGCTCGATTGGCATTCTGTGTTGAATTTGTCTATTGATCCTTCGACAATGTGGAATACCTTCCTTCAAATCACCAGTAAAACAATTAGTGTGAATACAACCCAACGTAAAATTCCTAAAAATAACCTAAAACCTTGGATAAATAACCAGGCAATACATTTAATCAGACACAAGCGACACCTCTGGCGAAAATATAAACAAACAAGGTTTACTGTAGATTTCAGTAACCATCGCAATTTTTCTAATCGGGTCAAAGTACTACTTGATAATCTCAGGCACAACTTTGAAGAATCAATTATAGCTAGCGGAAACTCAAAAAAAGTTTTTAAATACATACGTTCCTCACTATCATCTAAAGTTGCTATTCCTCTGCTTCTAAAAGATGACGGTAGCCTTTGCTCGTCAAATAAAGAGACTTCCGAAATACTCTCACAGACATTCTCAAAAGTTTTTACAAACGAACTTCCTAATGACAATATGCCTGACATCATATCCCCCCGTCTTTTCGCCACTCTTGACAATATTCTGTTCACAAATGATAAAATCGAACAGCATTTGCTAAACCTACGTACTAACGCCTCACCTGGCTTAGATGGTTTGACACCCTACTTTCTCAAAAGATGTTCCGACGCTCTCGCTACTCCGCTATGCTTAATAATGCAATCGTCCTTTACAAATGGCTCTTTGCCTTCTAGTTGGAAACTAGCTTCTGTCACCCCTATCTTTAAGAGGGGCAATAAGCTGGATAGCCGCAATTATCGCCCAATAAGTTTGTTGCCCGTTGTCAGTAAATTAATGGAATCTATTATTTCCGAGACTATGATGGATTTTCTCCTCGAACAACATATTATTCCAAAACAACAACATGGATTTATTCCAGGGCGGTCAACACTTACAAACTTACTTCATTGTGTGAATGACTGGACATCATTCTTGAATAATAGAGAACCTATTGATATAGTGTATTTAGATTTTTCCAAGGCTTTCGACCGGGTTCCCAAGCGAAGACTCCTGTACAAGTTAGAACATTTCGGGATTAGAGGAAACTTAAAACTATGGATTGAAAACTTTTTGACGGACCGTTTCTACAAGGTCCGAGTTGGTGACTCCTTTTCTCATAAAAGACCAGTTAAAAGTGGTGTTCCGCAGGGCTCAGTTTTGGGCCCACTTTTGTTTACAGTGTACACTAGCGATTTACCGTTTCACGTTTCCAGCAAAATATCGCAATATGCCGACGACTCAAAAATATATGACAATCCCATCACAAGTCATCTATCTATACAAAACGACCTAACGTCAATACATCAGTGGTCTTCGGAATGGTTACTCCCATTGAACATTGAAAAA
>CAJUYG010006681.1:0-11855 GCA_910591675.1 Galerucella calmariensis | reverse complement strand
CAAGCAAGTGAAATGTACCTCACATTTCTCAATTAAACCTGTCAGATCTACTCCAAGAACTCCAAAAAACTACTATGGGGAAAGCATTAATGTGCACACGGATAGACAAGGTTATCTTGTGGATACCAATGTTGGTTATGTTTTAGATCGTGGGTATGTTCAATTTTAACAATGTATGGTTTCTATTTTATAACTGTATGGTATCTATTTTAAATATGTATAGTTTTCTTTTCAGCAGATCAAAATATTCAGCAGCAAGTTTTTTATTCCTATCCTGCTTTCCTACTAAACAGTTTTATGCATAAATAGAGACCATTAATTTTTATTAGACTTAAACATGTTTGTCATAAAAATACTGTAATTTTAATCCGTGTCCAGACTAACCATCGACCAATTCGATCGACTAGTCCACACATACAAAACGAAAGTCAACTTTGTTGTTCGACATAGTCTGGAAACGGCTTATACAAATATTTGTGAAAAATATATTAAGTAACCCAATTATTTAGAGAACCGTGTGGAAGTTACCCATACTGCTTAATACACCGTGAAATTTTAATATATTTCTAAATATTTAGAAATATTTCAAAAGCTCAGTGTATTGAATAGTGCATGTAGGTAACTTCCATAAACAAAAAACAATACCATAAATAATTCGGCTTTTTAGGGAAATATATTTTTTCACCATAAGGCAATATAATGTTTATGAAAATTATGGTTCGGTTATGATAAATATGTAGAATTTTAGTAGAAATTGGTAGTTTTCTTGAAGAAGGAACATTTGTTTCCAACAAAAAAATATCATTTGCTGGGAAAATACATTTTTTACGAATAAAAAACATATCGTTAACCCAGACAATATACTTTTTCATGGAAAAGAAATATATTTTACCGATACAATAAAGTAATTTTTTTATAATAAAACAATATAGTTAGCTTGCAAAAATGAGTATCTGTTATTGGAAAACTACTTTATTCAATTTAAATGCTTTCAAAGATTAATATAACTATTTTGTCATTATACCTCAACAAATGTTCCCTTTAGACAAATATGATACATTTTTACAAGAATAAATGTAATTTTCAATAGATAACTTTATTCATCTTTATTCATCAACAATATTACTTTCCGAACTTGAAACAAATCCTTTCTTAATGACAAATTAAATATTAGTTAGGCCATATGGAAAATCATATTCATTTGACATAATAAGACTTTGATTGTCACGAATAAATCTTTTTCTCGGTGTGGAAGAAACATACAATCTATAGAAATAATATGCAAGAAGCTATTAACCAAGTAGAGACATGGATAAATCTATCTGTTTGGACTGTCGGCATTATAGACCCACTCACTGCGAACCTAACCTTACACCTTTGTTAAAAAATTAGAACAATCAAAATTCCTGTAACACGAAAAATAAGGAATTTTTGGACGGTTGACTAAGTTTTCTTATAAAGTAATCTTTTCACCATCAAAGTGACATGAAATTTTCGAAAAGTCGCATTTCCAACATAAAAAGTCCTAATACTACAAAACTGTGGATATTGAACCAAAATTCTGAAAATGTACTTTCAAAATAACAATCTACTGGAAAAAAAATTTCACAGCACCATAACCTGGAGTGTTTTCATTTATGAATCTTTAATAGTTATTTACGTAACTAGTTATGAAAAAAGCCATATTGTTCAACAAGCGTAATATTTGCCAAAACGAGCGCTAGCGAGTTCTGCAAATTACGCGAGTTGAACAATGTCGCTCTCTTCATAACGTGTTTACGTACAACGTTTTATCTAATTCCGCGCTTTTATAATTTTTAATAAAATCTTCAATTACAATGGTAATATTAAAGTGGATTCAAATGATGCTAGAAGTATTGTTACTATAAAGTATTCACCAATAAAATTGATTCACTTTAAATAACTGTGTCCTTAATAATGTTGTTTTCAATGGTTATAAATCTTAAAATACTATTGAATTAAAATAATGGGGTAATTGTCAGTAGTAATAACCCAAGGACATTGATAATTGTTCGAAAAAATTTTATGACAGATTTCGAAAAAGTTGTCATAAAATTTTTGAGCATTTATCAATGTCCGAGGGTTATTCGGATAGAAAATTTTTTACCAATTATAGAATTACAACCAAATCGTGACATTTCCAAATATTAAATATTTGAAACTTCAAAATCGAAATAAATCAATAGGTATGTGTCCATAGCAACGTGAAAACAGCCCATGGTCTGTTATCAGTGTAATGTTGACATGATTGGGTGAAATTGTTCATATGATAAAAAATAAGGAAATTTTATTGGCTATTGGAGCTGTCAAAAAAATTTCAGTTTAAATAATGGAATAATTGTCAGTTTTGACAGTACCTGATTGATAAATTATTTTTTGAAACTTAAACAGCTACGTAAAGTTTTTACATTACTTTTCTTAACTGATATATGAAGGTTATGAAAAATGTGACTTTACCTAACGTCAAGGAGTGACTTAAAGTGTCACATTCGATAGCGGAATTAGATAATAGTTATTTACGTAATTAGTGGGTTATGGACATTATTAACGCAAGCATGAGAAGTTTGCATGACGAGGCCGTAGGCCGAGTCGTGTATTCACACCAAGTGCGTTAATAATTCCTATCACACGTGCTACGTACAAAATTTTATCTACAACTGTTTATTATTAACAGTACCTAAATTATAAAATTGAAAAAAAAAATTCAATCCAACGTATTTTTAATAATATTTACTGCAAACATAAGGTACTGTGTATCATATTTTGTGACCATAGCAACAAAGACAAACAAGGCTGTGGAAATAAAATAAATTAGCTATGTCATCAAATTTTCAACGTGGAATGAACAAAAATCTATAAAAATGAGTTCAATCGAAGACAATATCCTTCCGGAAATTGAAAATGCAGCTTCCATTGATATTTTAAATATTTAATTCTGGTATTAATATGTTTGTAGATTCTTATTATCGTACTAGTGCGATAATGTATTCAAAAACGCACTAGTGCGGTAATATACGTCATTATGTCACTGAAAATAGTGTCAAATCGTACCCGTTACATGATAGTTGTAGATAAAGTAATATTATTGAAGACAATTCAAAAAAAACGAAATTCTGGAACAAAAACAATGCGTAACTTCTACAATTGAACAGTTAAAACGTTGTGATGAAAACCAATCGATTCAATGGGTCAATGAGTCAATTTAAAACCCAATTACAGAATTACTGTAGAAAATCTCAAATCCCAAAATTTTTCCATATTGTTAAAACTTTTTGTGACATAAAAATGCTGTAAATTTGTGAAGAAATTGACTGGTTTACTCTGTTTTTGATAAAATCACTTTTTACCTTCAATTTTCCGGAAATACATATTTTTATCATAAAAAGTCTTGTAAATACCTCTCAAAAATCAATCTACCAATATTAAGAGTTTATACGTTACCTACAAAGAACAAAAACTCAAACAAAAAATTTCAAATAATACACTCAACTAATTTTTACTTTTTACTTTTCACAACAAAATAGGTTTTAAAATAACAAGAAATATAAATGTCAAAGGTAGGTAATTGTGTAATACTATTATAACATCTTACAGTGTGTTTGAATCAAGGAACAAAGACCGTTCTCTAAGAAGTAACAACTACTTCCCTGGCTTTATGCCACACGGAAGACATTGAATTACACTTCAGTTAAACGGGGTTGAAATATCTGCAAGATAGAACCAACAATTTAAGTTTGAAATTCGAGAGGACAATATCACTTTCGGCTTTGGCATATTTACGCCAGTAGGTAGATATCATCCAAGACTCTGTAAGGCTTTATAATAGTATTTTTTTGGTCACGATATTGAGGGAAATTGAAAATACACGTTTACTAGCTATTGACCTATTTTTCCACTTTTTCATTTAGAAACTACTTTTTAGTCATTATTAGCTATAAAAACGAATTTCTAGGAACATAACAACTTAATGTTCCTGACCCCTTGTACGCCGATGGTTCTAGCTTGAAACGTTCATACAACGTAATATAGTAGAATGTAGTACATACACTTCACCAAGTGTGACAAGAATATGTCAAATAACGGCAGTACACGCCACAAATAAGCTTTGAATGGTACTCGTAAGAAACCATAGCTCTGAGGCTGGTATAAGATGACATAGAAAGAGTATTTTCTGCAGCATTGGTCGATATATGAATTGTGTTTCTAGCAGAGACGCTTGCCGCTATGGCCTGTATTAATGAAAACATCACTGACAGCCAGGCTCTGTTTATCAGTAATCCAACAATTAGGTCTAGACTGATAAAAAACTGTGAAGAATCCATTACCAGGCAGTCAAAAGACAACATAGTGTCTCTAATATGGATAACGTCACAAAGGAATTGCAAGTAATTCAATGGCGGACCAGTTTGCTGCAGAAGATTCTAAAGGAGACTTCATGGGTCTGGTACCGTTTTGTGGAATCAACAAAGATTGCATAAGAGGGAAAATCGGGAACTGGCTAGATAGGAAATAACAACTCAAATGGAGGTTGACACAAGGGCACCTCCATACAAAGAGTTTACTGAACAAGGTAGACAAGGAACCAGGCTATTAAAACTGGGTAAACGAATTTGAAGACAGTTACCGATCTGTTGAGTGGACACTTCACCCTGAGGAAACACCTACACAAAATGGGCAAAGTTAGTGAACCTATGTGCAGGAAATGTGAAGTCTATGATGAAACACCTACTCACATTCTCTGCTTCTACGAGAACTTAAACGACTGCACTTTGGAGAGGAAATAATAATAATAAATAATAATAATTACAACTACTGAAAATCCCTCCAGTCAAGCTATACAGGGTGATTCATAAGTAATGGGCCAAATTGTAAATCTACGTTCAGAAGGCCAAAATAATAATATTTTCATTAACAATAATGGGTCTTAGTCTGCTCCTTACTGAGGTACAGGATGTTGAAGCGAAAAAAATAAAATAGATTTTTGTTGATAGATCAGCTACTTTTCTACATAATGACTTGAAAATTGGGTATGAACTAATTTTTGTAAGGTGAAAAAGAATGTGTGAGAGGATTTGAGTTAACTCGTAGATGTCGCCACATGCGCCATCTGAATTAGATGAAATCAGCGACAAATTTTTTATCGCTCATTATTTTACAACTTACTCATTTAATTTGGATAGCCCCATCACTTCAGTAGAAAAAAGCTATATTTCTTTGATCTTCAAAATATTAACGATTTTCGAGATATTTGAATTTTACTAATTCACTACACTACATTTCACGGTGGTCGACATAACATTAATCTGCTAAGACACAAGCATGCGTACAATAAATGTGTTTTATTACGTAATTTTTGTATGGTTTCATTTTAATATTATTACCAATTATCAATAATTACGGTTAGGTAAATGTCAACATTCCATGGCATGCCTGTGTCTTAACAGATTAATGCTACGTCGACCACCGTGAAATGTAGTGTAGTGAATAAGTAAAATTCAAATACAAATCTCGAAAATCGTTAATGTTTTGAAGATCAAAGAAGTAAGCTTTTTTCTACAGAAATGATGGAGCTATCCAAATTAAATAAGTAAGTTGTAAAATAATAAGCGATAAAAAATTTGTAGCCGATTTTATCTAATTCATATGGCGCATATGTGGCGACATCTACGAGTTAACTCAAATCCTCCCACACATTCTTGTTCACCCTTACAAAAACTAGTTCATACCCAGTTTTCAAGTAATTATGTAGAAATAAAGTAGCTGATCTATTAACAAAAATCTATTTTATTTTTTTTCGCCTTAACATCCTGTACCTCAGTAAGGAGCAGACTAAGAACCATTATTGTTAATGAAAATAGTATTACTTTGGCCTTCTGAACGTAGATTTACAATTTGGCCCATTACTTACCCAGATAGCACACTACATCTTAAAGACGTCCAGTTCATGTCTTACTTTGGTCCAAACGTCCTGGTACGTAAAACGGACGTTTTTAAGACGTCCTTCTTACGACAAGTTTGAAACGCTTATGTAGGGATGTTTTAAAGACGTTTTAAATATGTTGGTAATGTGGACGTTCAACTCTTTTAACAATTTTTAATGGGGCAAGTCTCCAGCATCACTAAATGATTGAGCACTTGAAAGGTAGAGGGCCACACAGACATACACTTCCTATTCATGTCATCCTTTAACATGAGAATCATATGAATCAACCTTTGGAACTAACCTAACAATGGACTCAGATCAGATAGTTGTTGAATATTATGGAGAAAAGAGAAACGTCAGGGGAACTCTATCTAGAAGTGGAAAGTAAAATTTTTCAATAAAACCCACTCCTAAATCTAAATCTAAACACTTTGAAGGTGGAAAGAATATTTCTATAATAGTTATTAGCTAAATTAGTTATAGAAGAGTGATAAATATAATACAATTTTGTGGAATTAGATAAAAGGGCATTATAACATTTATTTTCATCAAGTAAAAAGACGGTATATAAACACGTCCAAAACTGTGTGTCTTGAAGACGTACAAAAATGGATGTCCCAAAGACGCCTTGTTTTGTAACAATGTACGTCCTAAAGACGTCTTCAAAACATATTTTGGATATTAGCCGGCATCTTCGAAACGTCATGAACAGCGTGAACAAACGTCTTTAAGATGTCTTTGAAACGTGTTTGTGCTATCTGGGTATGAATCACCCTGTATAGAAGACACAAAGCTTCTGGAAAGTAGATAACATAGGAATGGTACAAAGAATCAGTGCAAGTGCCTGTTCAGCACAACCCAATGGAATGAATGAACGAATGGATGTCTCGTAATTCAGACAGGAGACATATAATATGTTATTCAGGCGGTATGGGTAAAATCTTCATATTTGGAGATCAGAATTTTACAGTTGAAATAATCCCAATGAGTAATGGATCACCCTGTATATTATTGATCAATGAGATTTGTATTACTATAAATAATTGGAAGATTTTTTGGCGTGAGGCACCCTAAAATTTATAAAGAGTGAGGCCCCAGAATTCCTAGATCCGTCGCAGATTGAAATATCATAGCAAGTGATCAGTTCGTTAATTATTCTCAATGAATTCCGTACTTTTATTCGGCTCTGTAAATTGATTCACCTCGTAAGCAAGATTATTATTGTTGTCGACATTTATCACAATTAAACGCCGAACACGTTCCATCCCCTCGCACATTATTTCATTAACCACATAATATAACTCATCCTTATTATTGTTTGCCATCTTTTTCAAATTATCCTTTCGCAGAGATTCCTTCCGACGACATTACTGTGTTGTGTGTGTACATAAATTCTGATAGAAATAAATCAGCCTCAGCCAGCCACAGACTGCGGTAAATTAAGGGAAAATGTGGCACTGGCTGTAAGAAAGTGAAATGACAACACCGATGGAATTAAAAACGTGCTTAGCAGCTTCATCACGATTCTCATTTTCCAATTCCGCTGCATCGGACACTTAATTTCCATCAAAATATTATAAAAGAATATCTTTGGTTCGATTCCAATACGGATAATAAGATAATAATGGGATGAAAATTGTGTTAGAGTTATTTATAGGTTGTGGTGAATTCTACAAATACTGGTGAGACAGTTGAATATTTTTCAGAAATTTACCATTCATCTTCATCATACAAGGTCGGTCTAAATGTTCTATTAAGTCTCAATAAATTGTAACGCGACAACAGAAAGTTAAATTTAACATTCTAATATTGAAAAGAAGAAATAAAAATGGAGCAAAACAACGCAACAAACGGTGAAAATTGTTGCAAGAAGTGAGGATGCATGGTTATCACGGGTTTAAATAGACGAGCATCAACGACCACTTAAATGATATGGTAGTGACCAGGGACTCAATTCTTGAAATTTTACGGATTTCAGTAGCATACGAATTAAATTCGAACAAAAGATTCGAATAAGAACGTCAATTTTAATTCTTGAATGGTATGCGGAAAAATTTCCGTATACGGATATTTTATTCGAATAAACAGTTTGAGAGCTTCTCTTTTCTATCTTCTTTTTTGGGTAACATTCCGGCGGATAATTTACTTAGCGTATTTTCTTCTTTTTTGTACGTGTGTCGAAACAAATGTACGATGCGATAAGAAAGAAGAGCAAATAAACCAACAATTTTCCCAATTTTGTTTACGGTTTTTTGCTTGTTTTTTGTTTCATTGTTCAATCAAACTTGTATGTTAAATGTTTAACCATGGATCGTGCACTTAAGAAAACGATGACCAAGGACCAGAAAAAAGTGTTGGTAAACTTTATGAGTGACCACTCACAATTAAATTCTGGTAAGGTTTTGATAGCCGATAAATTTTAATAAATTGATTGTCACTTAGTTCTTCAAATGCTTTCCTATGCTGAAAGACTATACGTCGATTATTGCCATCAATTTCGGCTTCTTCCAATGCTCCAATTGCCCCCAAAAGGGCAAGATCCTCCAAATTAGCCATGAATAAACCTTAATACCTACCAATAAATCGCAAGTAAAAAATATGATTCTTTTTTTAATTTCTTGGGAAATTAAACCACAATATTTTTGAATTCTTCATTTCAACGTTTCGGTAGCGTTTAAGTTCGTTGTTGGTTACCAAAAGGAAGTATTCATCACTCACTAATATTTACCTCAGAACCGTTTTTTCACATAAACCGAGATATTTGTTAACTTTTCAAAACTATATATACCTACAAAAACTCAAAAGTACCTATACTGACAAAAGCAAGTAATAATAAAAAAGTGTGGTTAGAGTATTTTGGAATATATCTAATTCGTATACGGAAAATCAAATTCGCCTAGTTTGACCCATTCGATGTCAAATTCGTATAACAAAAGTCGCATACCGATTTCAAAAATACAAATACTTCATTTTATTCGAATTTTTTCCGAATATCGCCAAATCCGTATACGGATTTATTTCAAGAATTGGGTCCCAGATTATTTCTAGTCGCTAAAAATCATGTTACTCCATAAAATTTCGGGGGAACTGGCTTTGATGTTTGTTTTGTACTAAAATTGGAGAACACTGTTGAAATTTACAATGGGCCTTTTCAGTTCAGTGATTTTTGTTTATTGGCTTAAATTAAAGTATTTTATGAAAAAATGTCCCCTTATTTTTTGATTTTTTTTTGGAGCTTGATTTCTATCCTAAAAAAATTATCAAAAGTTCATTCATTTTACGTCGTCATTCACTTGATCGTGAGAGTGAGCGACGACTGTCATCGGTATGTTCGAATAGAAAAACGAGGAAGGTTTTGAGAAAAATAAAAGTGTCAGTGTGACAGATATAAAAATATTGTCAAGTAAAATTTTTTCCAAATCTCATTACGAGAAAATAATTCATTACTAGTTAATTTCTATTCCTACGACGTCATTTCAGTTACAGTGATAGTTTATAGTCATACACCTTTTCCTGGTGAGTACAAAAACAGGCCAGGTTTTGGACTAATCACAAATTCTATAATTACTTAGTTGTGATTGTAATTTTAAGTGAGTGTTTTAACTTAAACTTTGTAAAGGCAAGTAGCCGGTAGGGATTGCATGCTGTGGCCTTACAACCGACTGTTTGCAGTAGTAATAGATACTCTTTATTCCATAGAGTATTTTATTTCACCCTATTATTCATTTGGGTTTGATTAGAATAAAAGAACTCCACCACAGTCTACCGTCTCGGACAACAGTGCGTTTGTTCAAGGCGTCGCTGGCATTGCTGGTAGAGCGTGGCTCCAAAGTGGGTTAATACAACAAATTACTTCAGTGACGTCACTCCTCCATCCTTCGTGACGTCAAAGAGCCTACGACCTTGAAAACGACAGACCGTTATTTCCATAGGATTTGTAAAGTTTGCTTCCCTGGTTTTTGATTTTGACATCTCATGTAACCTCGAAATTTATATTAGGCAATTCAAAGACCTGCCAAATAAAATTCAATATGGCGACACAGAGCAAACAAATGTGATTTAATACATTGTAGACCGTGGATTTTGGTATACATAAGTGTTTATTTTGGAGAAAGGTGCTTTTATTTTGCTCTGGTGTCTCTATACTAATAATATAAACAAAAAAAGGTAGAACGTGTCGCGGGACACACGGTAGGAACTTTAGTTCCTTTTAAGCAAAAATTATGTAATACATCTGACGTTATAGATAAACGATTTGCATATTCTTTGGTGGTTGAGTAGTAAGCATACCAGACTCTCACGCAGTAGACCCGAGTTAAATTCCCCCGAGGAAGATTTTTTTTATTGTTAATTTTGTTTCTAAATAATTCATCTGGCAACATCTACCAATAACAGCATCGTATATTTGAGAAATGAAACCGTAGCATTATACAAATTGGACATTCAAGAACTGTACGTTTACCACAAAATTAGTGGAAACATAAAATTGAATTGTTAAAGTTTTAATTTGAAGTTAGGTATATTACAGTTTATAGAAATTTTTATTTTCTAGATTTTTTCTTAAGTGGGTCGTAGAAAAAATATGCTGTTCGACTCGTGTGGATTGTCCATATCGCAGTTGAACGATTGAGCACTCGTGCGATATGGCCATCATATCCACACTAGTTGCACAAACTACAATTTCTTTAAAAATATGCCCTTTTACATTTAAAAACAACCTGCCAAATGTCAAATCAATTTTTCCATCCATTTTAAAGTTATCGAATTAAAACATTCAAGTCTTCAAAATTTCAATACCCCGTATTTCGAAAAGTAAATGTGCTAGACCCCTAATCGCGCAAAAAAAATTATGGAAATAATAGTAAAAATGTATCCCAACAAATTCAAGTAGATCACCAGCATTGCGAATACCAGCTTTGCATAGAACTTCAATATAGCCTCGGTGGTTCAGTGGTAGAATGCTCGCATTGCACGCGGGCGGCCCGGGTTCGAATCCGGGCAGGAGCATATTTATTATTATGAATCGCTGCTTCGTAAACGAGAGAGAGACTAAGGAGGTACAAGCACACAAAACCAAGGCACATAACGAAGCAATGTAACATAACGCAGCGTAACGTTACGCGTAACGGTCAGATCTTTTGCGTCGCGACCCCTGGTCGCTCAAACATAACCTGGCGTAAAGAACTAAAGTTCCAAAAGTTCAGTTTTATAAAACTTTTAAGCTGGGTATATCAATTTAGGACCAACTTCTGGTTGTGCACCTATATAACATTATTTTTTTGTTAGTGGTTTTAGACTATCAAGAATTATTATTTAATATTTACGGGTAAGTACACACTGAACAAAACATATACAATATTATAATGGAAGTGAAACTTTTATGAAATTGTTGGCATTAAAATTGCACTCGCTTGAATTGGAAGATATCACGTGCAGTATTTGACTTTTATGCTTACGGATTTCAGGAGTGAAACACCTACTACAAAATGCCAACAACTTGTATTGTAGTCGGTTGTGGGAGCCGTTCAAACCGAGACCAAGTTAGCTTTTTTAAGGTCCCAGCTGTTTTAAAAAACACATTTTTGGTGCACAAGAATGAATTAAGTAAGAAGCGTAGAGAAATGAGGAGAGCAGCAATCAATAGAGATGATTGAAGGGAATCAAAAATCAAATATCAGGCTGTATGTAGCACGCATTTTGTTCAGTTGGGTTCAATAACGATATTTATAAAAACTAAGAAAAGTGATATATTCTAAATAAAAAATACTAATAAAATGAACAATATACTAAACACTAATAAAATAAGTTATGAAATCAAACAATTTTATTTTGTTAAATCTACATTGTATTTGAACATAAAGTGACGCGCTTCGCTAACACAGTAGCTTTTTCAAACGAATGGAGGTATAAA
>CAJUYG010006680.1:0-11855 GCA_910591675.1 Galerucella calmariensis | reverse complement strand
TAACTGGGAATGTCCGTCTGAACTCCAGTAAGAGAGGAGGAGACAGACGATCAAAGGTTTTTCTGTCTTTGTTTGTGTATGTATAGCATACACGCTATTAGAGAACGACAGCATAAACCTCCTACTTTATATCTCTCTCTCTTATATGCTGACGGGTTCGAAGCTGGCTTGTTGCCTCTATTTGTAGTATCTCTATGGGTCACTCTCAGTGGTGTGATTGAGGTATATTAGAATGCTCCTCTTATTTAGAAACTTAATATTCAAGGTGAAGGTGAACTGAGATAAGAATTATTTGAATCAGCAGCAAAAATAATAATTTCACATATAAAGACATTAATTTTTGAGCACACATCGTTAACAAATTATTTTTCAAGTCAAAATATCACAAGCTGGAATCGTATCTTATAGCCTAGTCAAAGTACACATAAAGCCTCACAAAAAATACAAAAATCTTGAAAGTTCAAAATTGAGTATTTAAAAGGGTTGTGTTCAACATGAGAAAAACTTTACGATCCTAGGCATGCAATTTTACGGAAAATCGTTGAGTAATTTTTTTTGTTTGTGTTTTTCACTTTAATTATTTAAATAATGAAAATACAGAGAAATGCTTAAATCAAAAATTGTAGCTGATACATCTATCTAAAAATTTACCTGAAAAGTTTTTCTGTGAATTGAAAAGTTTACGAGATAAAATTAATGTCAGTGCTAGTTAATTCGTAGTTACGCGTCAAAGACCCGGGAGCCAAATTTATCCGCTCGACTTAAACGTTAATAATTTTGGGCTTTTATTATTCTGAAATAATGAATAAACACATGTGAAATGTGGAAAAAAATCTCAGCTTTCAGAAAGAAATACTTTAAAATTTGAAAAAGTAGATTTTTCAACTGTTAAATCAGTTTATTTATAAAAAACTAGAGCTAAAAAGTCAAAAAACAATTATAATTCCTATTCAATTAATACTTATTCCAGCGATAATTCCATCCAGTTCTAGCATTGCAAATAAGCTTAAAACATTATCATCATAACAGCAAAGCCATCAGTATTTCGAATTTTAAACAAATGCTTTTTAAAAATCTTTTTTTTTGCTTGCTTAATTGTACTTGCTTTTTTCAGACTTCATTCAATTACATATTTTTTCGAAATTAATATAATTCAATGAAACTTCACCACTGAGTACTTTGAACTGTCTACTAACCACCATACAGTTTTTTTTATGAATATCAGATTTTTTAAATAATAGACAATTATTTACAATAAATATTTAAATCAGACGTCTTTCAGCAAACCTTCTACAATTTTTTATAGTGTTCATGATATTATCTGAAAATTTGTGAACTTTATAATGAAGCTATCCAAAAGTGATTGCGATACAAAAGAACACACCTATGGCTTAGGTAAGAAAGAGAAGGGAGCACAAATAATGAAGGTGAAAAAGCAGGTGAGAGAGCAGCTTATACGCGCTGCCGCGTAGTAACAACAACAATTATAAAAATAAAATATTAACAACAAAAATTTCAAAAAAAAACATTAAACATTTAGTCTGTTATTGAAACAATAATGAAAATGAAGTGGTGTCAAAAAAATAAAGGTTCAATGAAGGTTCACGTGGAAAATCGTATGTATATTTGTGGAAAATGTAGATACAAGAAAAAGTTTAGGATAAAATATGAAGATTACGCCATAGTCTTTGAAGTACGCTATGTTATATAATTTAATTTTTCAATTGTTTGATGCTATTTAGAGGAATTAAAAAAAACGACTTTTGAGTAGAGGTTTACGTGGAAAATCGATGATGATTCATTAAAAAATATATTTTTTTAATGTATTTGTAAATACCCCATTTCAGAACACATTTCATATGAATGTTTTCTGTAAATGTCATTGTTTACTCACCATCTAGTCTAGTCGAGAAGTAATTTCTCTGCGAATAATAGTTGGAATGAATTTAAAAATATGGGGTTTGTTTTATCGGATTCAGAATTAAATTCTGAAAATGGATAATTTTTGAATTTTTTGCCATTAAAAATTTCAATTGTTATTAACGAAAACCGAAGAGAAAAAAAGATGGTCTTCGTTTTTTAGCAATAACTATGAAACTATTGAAGATAGCGCCAATATTAAAAAAGATCCTGAGAGAGTAGAAAATTTTACAAAAAAAATCCCGACTCCCGGAGTTGTGGCTCCATTACTTATAAATTTAATTTTATGTTGAAAATAGGGTTCCGCGCGACCGTTGTGGCGCCGTTGCTTTGCCACCGAACAAAGTGAACGTAAGAAAATATTTTTTTTATGATATTTAAT
Source organism: Galerucella calmariensis (assembly GCA_910591675.1). Classification (NCBI taxonomy): domain Eukaryota; kingdom Metazoa; phylum Arthropoda; class Insecta; order Coleoptera; family Chrysomelidae; genus Galerucella; species Galerucella calmariensis. Next base: position 9,553 of record CAJUYG010006680.1, on the reverse strand, counting down.
ATAAATTGAGAAATCTGGAAAACTTATAGTCCAATATCTAGACACTTGGAGGAATATAACCCCGATATAAAAAATATTGAAATTGATTTTTGTTAAAGTTTTTCAATTGTTAACTAACTAATTCTTTATGTACTTTAGTTTAAATAATGTACCTAAAATTTTTTCTTCTTCTGGTAGCCTATTTTTATTCACACAATCAACAAGATTCCGCAGTAAAAATGTATGAAAGATTGTTAATTTGTTTATAATGATTTTTCCAAGTTAATAAAAAGTGAAAAATACGGAAAATTTTTTTTTACAAAATCTATATATTCAACTGTTTTTGTATATATCAATTGCATTTAGCAGCTTATCTAAAAATTTATTAATTTCTTTTGTTTATAAATTTTTTATAAGCAAATAGGCAACTGTACTATTTTTAAAAAATTTTCCTTTGCCATTATATTGTCAAGGTGAAATAATGATATGAAGAAAAAAAATTTCTAAAGAAAATATTTTGTTTTTGTGTGTTTTGGAAGCCGTTCTGATGCCGGGAGCACTGCAGCCTATTGGCTTATTGTACTCTACTCCCACATTTAGTCCACCCATCCAGTTATCCACATACCTTCAAGTAGATGATATAGGTCCATTGGATGTGTGCCATATACTTCAGGTGGTACATTGGCTTCTCCGAAGATTGTTTGTCTCCTCGAGTCCAGTGCCTCACAGTCAGATAAGATATGGGTTACGGTCTCGGTCTCCATGCCACAAAGTCTGCAGCTGAGGTCTCCGTTATATAACCCTATTTTATGCAGGTGATCTTTTACCGGGGCATGACCCGTTAGATAACCAGTAATAATCCTTAGCTTATTCCTACTGATATTCAGTAGTTCTTCGGCCCGTTTTACACATGTGTCAACTATGAACGTTCACTAAGAGAAGAAAACTCAACCTCAAAACCATAAAACTTAATGGGAACGAGATTGAATGGAGACAAGAAGTCAAGTATCTAGGTTTAACTCTAGACAGTAAACTCCTGTGGAACAAACACGAAAAGGAGATTACAAACAAGGCAAAAATGGTTATAATGGTGTGCAGAAATCTGACAGGAAGAAACTGGGGCTGTAACCCAAAAATCCTAAGCTGGATGTACACTACCATAGTGAGACCAATCATCACTTATGGAGCCATTGCGTGGAGTAGTAGAACTAGCCTATTGACGACGAGAAAAAACCTCTCCAAGACTAGCCTGTATATGCATTACAGGAGCAATGAGAACAAGCCCAACGGCAGCCATGGAAGTGATTTTCAACCTCACCCCTTTACATATGGTGGTGGAAAGTGTTGCAGAAAGAACAAGAACTAAGTAGAGAGGAAATCATTGAAAAAAACCACCTCCTCACTTCTTAGAAATCAGACAACCTGGGACATGCCACAAGACGGTATGATGAAAAAGTATAACTTTTCAAAGAAATTCGTTACGGAAATGAGCAACAAGAAGGAATGGGATCCAAATACCATTACCAGACTTGGAAAGAATGCCATTCAATGGTACACAGACCGCTCAAAAGCAATAGAAGGAACTGGGATAGGTTTGTTCGGGCCAGGAACCAAACACTCTGAAAGCTTAGGAAAAACCCCAAGTATCTTTCAAGCGGAAATCCACGCCATAAGAAAAAGCGCCCAGTTCAATATTGATAAAGGATACAGAAGACAAAGGATTATCATAATGTCGGATAGTCAAGCAGCCATTAAGGCACTGAGCTCTTGTGTAATCAGTTCCAAAATGGTGTGGGAATGCCTAGACAAACTCAATGAACTAGGCGAGAACAACATAGTCACCTTACTATGGATTCCAGGATACAATGGAATAGAAGGAAATTAAATAGCAGATGAACTAGCAAAGAGGGGGACTGAAATACCTTTCTGGGGGCCTGAACCCTTTTGCGGAATCAACCCCAATGTAATATTGGAAGAAATAAGTAAAGTCGAGAAAAAGAGAAGATCTGACCATTGGAAAGATCTAGTAGGGCTTATACAATCAAAAACTCTTCTGGGTGACTACAACCTATTGAGATCAAAAGAATGCATAAGTCAAAGTAAAACGGCGCTAAGAGTTTTAACAGGGATCCTAACAGAACATTGTCGCCTGAATGGGCACCTGAAAAAGCTCAAAATAGTGGAGGAAGAAGAATGCAGATTTTGTGGAATGGAAGAAGAAACCTCCATCCACATACTTTCCAACTGCACAGCACTTCAGAATCCTAGAGCACAGCACCTAGGAGATTACTGGATAGAAGAGGAACATTTGCCCAAGTTGAAGCCTGCAGACATCCTAAAATTCCTCCGGGAAATAGGACTGAAGGAACTACTAGTTTCTGAGACTCTCGTCAGAAACTGAGTAGAAGTAAGGGGGCACAATAGGTCTTTTAGGTCTCAGTGAATGTCACCCCAAAAAACACACATACACATACATGAAGGTTTTACTGTGTACCTGCTTTGGAGTGTTCCTCCACTGAAGTCTTTGCTGGCTTTGTACCCATTTTTGTATTTGCCCTCGGTCCTCTGGTCCAACATATGCTGTTGCTGAACCTCTTCTCGCGAGTTCGTCAGCTAGTCCATTTTCAGAAATACCGTTATGTCCCGGCACCCAGACTAGTATTAATTTAATGTGGTCTGCTAGTTCATTTAGTTCCTTCTGGCATTCTTCTACCAGTCTGGATGTTACCTTGCGGCTGTTTAAAGCTGCAAGGGCTGCCTGGCTGTCAGTGGGTTTATCCTATGAATGTCAGTCCTATGTTTGTTAATTCTGACACATTCTAGGATAGCATAAATCTCTGCCTGAAATACAGAGGTATGTTCTCCTAGTGAGATGGAGCAACTTGTGTTTCTCATTTCACTATACACCCCTGCTCCTGTACCTTCCCCTGCTCCTGTCCCTTCCCCAGTCTGTGCCAGTCCTTTCTGTGAGGTATTTCTACCTCATATTTGGGACTGGGGAGAAGTTAAGTTGCCATATAGTCTGTTTTCATATCTAAAATGGCTCCACTTATGATGTTCTTAATGGATATGTGTCCTGATCTAACTATTTTGTTGCTCGTTACTTTGCTGCCTAAATAGTCCCATCCTTGCTTCCCCCATTATCACGAAGTGTAATGGAGGAAGGCTAAATTAGGCTTCTAGTGCTGCCGTTGGCGTGCTTCTCATACACCCTGCAATACTGAGACAAGCAAGTCTTTGCACCAGTGTATCATTCGCGGACTCAACCCCTATGTTTTTCCACAAGTTCGTCTTGCCATCATCAATGTGGTTTCCGATCTTGTTGCTACTTTTTCCATTTGTTTGGTCCATGTTAATTTCGAGTCAATAATCAATCAATAATCAATAGTCCAAATCCCACTACTTTTGGTATAGGTTACTATGTATGATTTGGTGGGACTTATGTAAGAAAACTATTTACATTATTTATAATCGTTTTTTTCATTTATCCAACCTTTGAATTAATAATTGAGGAATCATTTTTTCTTTAAAAATCGTAATTTGTTATTTTAAACAGAAATAAAAAGAAAAAAAATTTACAATCTCAAGTTACGAGGTGACAATGCCATGACACCTACAGAAAGCTGACACCTTTACTAAGAATTCTAACGCTATCTATTTATTATTATATATTTTCAGTTTCTGTCTAACCATTCTAACGAATAGATGTACTTGCAACTTATATTAAATAAAATAAATTCTTTTTAAAAAAGCTGTTTCAGTTTCGAAACACTTATCTTTCATTGTTTATTTTATAAACAAATTTTGACTTTCATATTATTTTTTTCCGTTACTTTGAAAAATTATAAATACAGTGATGTGCACCAAAGTAATGAAAAAAATGTTTTCTTTTTTTTTTATTGAATTTTTAAATATTTCACCACTTCAAAGTTCAAGCGGTCACCGATTTTATTAACTTATAAATTGCTATAACTTCACAACTATTGATGACACGGTCTTAGACATTTGGGAAGATCTTTTAAATAAAAATTGTTTAATCTATTTAATTTAGTTTTCACCGACTCATTATCTAGAACAGTTCTATTTTTATGAGCATTTGTTCATATTTTTGGAAAGTCTATTAATACCTTAACAAAACTGTTCTGAATAAGAAGAGCCGTAACTTTGATCATAAAAAAATATAAGCATTTAAAGATGCAAAGAATTCATTTTTTTATAAACAAATGCTTATAAGAATAGGACCATTCTAGATAATGAGTTGGTAAAAAGTAAATTAAGCAGATTAAACAATTATCTAAAAGATCGTCCTGAATGTCTAAGACCGTATCATCAATAGTTGTGAAGTTATAGCAATTTATAAGTTAATAAAATCGGTGACCGCTTGAACTTTGGAGTGGTTTTCAAGTTCAAGTTCAAGTTTTTTTATTTCCATAGTAAAGTACCTACATATTGATAATAAAGTGATATTTGTAGTTATAAACATACATAAAGACACCTAATTGAGCATTTTACCTAGGCATGTCTGCCTGTTTTGTTTCTACTCAATCAGGTAGTATTTATTCTGCTCGTTTTATCTTTAAATAGCTAATATTGAATACATAAAAATAAGAAGAAAAAAAACAAACAAAAAAAACTAAATTACAGTGCAATAAAAGTTATGCTACGAACAAATGTAAACAATTAAAAAAACTAAATAATGCACATCGCTGTATTTATAATTTTTCAAAGTAACGGAAAAAAAATGATATGAAAGTCAGAATTTGTTTATAACAAATTGTTTGTAAAATAAACAATGAAAATGTGAAAAAAAAATTTTTTTTCTTCATAATTCTGTTTAAAATAACAAATTATGATTCCTCAATTGATAATTCAAAGGTTGGATGAATGAAAAAAAATGATTATGAACAATTTAAATAATTTTCGTTAGAAATTTTTTTTTCATATCATTATTTCACTGTGACAATATGATGGCAAAAAAATTTTTGAAAAATATCACAGTTGTCTATTTGTTTTTAAAAAATTTATGAACAAAAGACATAAATAAGTTTTCAGATGAGCTGCTAAATGCAATTGATACATACAAAAACAGTTAAATACATATATTTTGCAAAAAAAAATCATTTTTAATAACATTTTCCGTATTTTTAATTTTTTCTTAAATTAAAAAAATCATTATAAACAAATTAATAAATTTTTGCTGCGGAATCTTGTTGATTGTGTAAATAAGAATAGGCTACCAGAAGAAAACAATTTTTAGGTACTTTATTTAAACTTTAATAACAAATTTTATATTTGCTAAAGTACATAAAGAGTTAGTTAGTTAACAACTGAATAACTTCAACAAAAATCAATTAAAATTTTTTTTATCGTGGTTATATTCCTTCAAGTGTCTAGTTTCTAGTTGGGACCATAATTTTTTCAGGTTTCTTAATTCATATTAAATATCATGAAAAAAATATTTTCTTACGTTCACTTTGTTCGGTGGGGAAGCGACGGCGCCACAACGGTCGCTTGGATTCCTATTTTCAACATAAAATTAAAATTATAAATAATGGAGCTACAACTCCGGAAGTCGGATCTTTTTTTGTGTGAAATATTCTCTTCTTCTAGGATCTTTTTTAATATTGGCGCTATCTTCAATAGTTTCATAGTTATTGCTAAAAAACGGAGACCACCTTTTTTTCTCTACGTTTTTTGTTAATAAGAATTGAATTTTTTGATGGCAAAAATATTCAAAAATTCTGCATTCTCAGAATTTAATTCTGAATCCGATAGAACACACCCCATATTTTTAAACTCATTCTAACTATTATTCGCAGAGAAATCACTTCTCGACTAGACTAATCGTAAAATTAAAAACATGAAAATTGATGTTCAAAAATACTACTAGGTAAATTTCCTATATTTTGGAAAATAATGCGGATATAAAAAAAAGGTTTAGACAAATTTTGCAGATAAATGTATTAGCTACAATTTTTGATTCGAACATTTTCCTGTAATTTCATTATTTAAGCAATTAGAGTGAAGAAACAAAAAACAAAAATTTACTTGACGTTTTTCCGGAAAATTACATGCCTAGCATCATAAAGTTTTTCTCATGTTAATCATAACCCTTTTAAAAAGTCAATTTTGATTTTCAAGTTTTTTGTATTTTTTGAGGCATTTTACGGATATTTTGTGTACTCTGATTATGCTATTAACAAATTGTCGGTTTTTATCATTCATGAATGAATTCAAAAATTCACTTTGAGGTAAAATAGATGAAAGACACCAAATAGATAATATGGGAAATGAGAGTCCAAGTGCCTGGGCTAAAGCTCACTCCATATACAATGATGTGGAATACTCAAGATGGCGGTCTAGTTATTTTATATCACATTTATAATATAGGCATCTAATAAGAAAGTTTTATAAGAAAAAATACAATAAAAAGAGCTTACTCTCAACCCAATAGGGCGGACCACCCAAGATGGCAACCACATTATTTTTCCGCACTAATTTCATATAAATAGAGTATGATGCTTTGCTGGAACAGATACGAATAAACTGATGTCTACTTTTTCCATTTTTCATTATTATTTTGTAAAAAGAAATTAATAACAATAATACACTAGTACAAAAATTTTATTTCTATAATTTACATAACAGTTGTTCCTTCATGTTCTATGAAGTATTTAATATTTGGTATGCGTTTACTTCTTTTTGAAAAACGGGTTTAAACTCGTTATACTTGGTCTTACCGTAGAGGAAAAATTAATCGGTAGTTGACTTGAAGATCCAAAAGGTGTTACAGATGACGACTCAATAATGGGAGAAAAACTTGAGCTAACTATCTCAGAAGATGATGGCCTACCTCCTATTGAAATGAAATTATCTAAATTTTCGTTATTAGAAATTGCGTTAATTTCAACTTGTGGCCTTGGCGTGCTATAGATAAGCGGAATATTGTTAATTCCATAATTAATATTCGAAAAAGATTCCACGGGTTGTTGAACCGAAGAAACCTGAGTGACTGCATTTCCTAGAGTTGAGAATGTTGATTCAGTGCTGGAACTGAAGCTAGGAGTAACTGATTGTTGTAAAAGTTCTGCACCTGATGAATATTCGGCAATAGGTTTAGATTGTAAAAACTTTGCATTTTCAATATTAAATAGCTCTTCAGATTGGGTGAGCTCCTGTCCCACCAGTTGATTTTCTACATTCGAATGTTGTGCCTGTACTTTGGAAATTGAGTGTTTTGCCTCTTCTTCGTTTTTATATTTTATGAAAAATACGTCAGGCTTATTTGGTTTGACTGCAGGAGCAGATTTAACCAAAATATTTTGTTGTTCTTCGGGTTTCTTCACTAAAACGTAAACAACAGTTTTTTCAGCAGATTCTTGCCGAGGAGGAGTTATTTCTATTGTACCTAAAGATGGTGCAGCTGGAGCTTTGATAAATACCAGATTCACATTCTTTTTAGTTTCTTCGAAATGGATTTTGGGCCGAACAGGCTCTGGTTCCTCAGGAGCAGCGAAAAAGTAAACATTTTTTGAAATTTCTGGTTTTTGACTTTGTGACTCGACAAATTCTTCCGATATTCCAAATGCGTCGTTTAGAGATCCACCACTAGTGGTACTATGGATAGATAGGGAATTAAAATCTGGTAATCCCGAAGTAATTGGATGCGCCAAACCATTTGAGAAGGAATTCTCTTCAAGACTTATAAATTGACCATTTTCAGAAGGAAACTGGGATAGTCCGACAGGATTTGTTTTAATGTTCGATGACAGGTACGAATTGAAATTCTGATTCAATAGAGCAGGTTCTGGTGTAGAGCTGAAGTACCCAACATTCTCGCCATCTACATTCACAGTCGAAGAAAGAATGGGTGTTTGAGGAGTGTAGGAAACAATCGGTCCAAATTCATTTCCACCTAAGGTACTTGATACAAATTCACTACCAACTCCAAGCGGTGAAGGGGATGACGTAACAAAAGCACTGTTCAAATCTATTGGTGCAGGAGTACTCGAAAAAATGCTACCACCATTATTATCAATCGCAGCTTGTTCACATGGACTTAATTTAACGTTTTGGTATTCAAAACCTAAGGGCAGACCTGGAGCAAATGATGCAGCTTTTGGTGCAGCTCTTGCAGTAGCTACTATAGCCAATACCTGGAAATAAATATCAAATTAACAGGTTATCGATATAGAATGTACGAAACCTAGATGCTTGAAATAAGTCCAGATTGTCAATTTACATTTATGGTGAGCAGTCCTAGATTACAGTACTATAGTTCCACTTGTTCTTTTCCAAGCAAACGTCGTGTTTAGCATATTGTTTGTAATCAACAGCATGAATTTTATTCTGGGAAGTATCAATCTCTCCAATAATTTTCAATTTTTTGTTATAATAATTATTGCTATATTGATTTTTCTCACTGCCCTGCTCCTGAATCCCTGAATCATAAATAATTTTTCAACAAAAGGTTGTTCACAAGTGTTTATTTATATCTCAATTGGAGATTTGAAAGTTTAGATCTCATATTTCCGGACGGACTTTACATAATGTTATTGGGAGTATACCCTTCAATTATTAATGCAGATAGTTTTATAACACAAGTGATAGTGAATCAAGTACAAGTGACTGATACTAATAACGATGACGACCAGTATGTTTCTGCTTATATAGTGTGTATTTTTCGTTTATACCTAATCAGTAGTATTACCCCTAGGGTCTTGATAATACCGAGATAACTTTGTCAAAGAGAATGCTGAAAGTGTGCTGCCGCAGGCCGAGGGCTATTATCCTTGAGCAACACGCTCGAAGGATTCTCTATAAAAACATTTTGAGTATTTATCAAGGCCCGAGGAGTATTCGATAAGATAATTTTTGACTTTGTAGATATCAAAAAATTGATTATTAGTTGTAATCAAACAAATATTATTCATTTTTATTTAAAACTTGTGAAAAGTACAATTAGTGAATTAATTTAATCGTTAGATGCAATACCAAATCTTCGCGACATTTTTAAACCAGTTGTTGGTTTGACCTTGAATTAATTTAATTAAAAAAAAAAACTGAAAACACCTCATGTAGGGTATTATCGCTGTAATCCAGAGGTGATTGGATGAAATTTGACACATGAGTAATTTTATTGGTTACTATATTTAGTAAAAAATTATCAAAGATGATACCACGAGTGCTTCAAATTTTATCGATTATTTTTCAAACGATCCTGACAGCCAATCGTGATGAGAGAAATATTCAAATCGACCAATAGCATCAAAATTACACTGATAATTTGTCATTGCGACATATACCAAATTTTAAAATTCGTTGAAATGTCGCGATTTCGACAAGATTCTTTAATCTTTTTTCTTATTCTTTTGGGAATCAAACCACAATGATGTTTTTTATTTTTTATTTCGACGTTTCGGTAGCGTTCCAGCTACCGTTGTCAAGATTAACTAGCAAAATAATGTTTGGTCCCTATCTGACACAACGAAAAAATGTGACAACTAGACAATCAATAATATTTTGAAGTTTAAGACTACAAAACTTTGTTGTCAAATTTTATTAAGGTCCATTC
>CAJUYG010006679.1:0-11855 GCA_910591675.1 Galerucella calmariensis | reverse complement strand
TTAAAATAACAATGAAAATGCGCATGTGCGATAACATTCAGGCAGACGGAATTGACAGGATTGAGGATGGGTATCCGTTTCGCAGCACGCGTGCTGAAGTGCCACTTCGCTAGCAGATTGATTGAGGATGTAGCTTCATTATGATGACGTACAGTTTCATAAGCTGTTCCGGATAATTTGAATTGAAAATTTCAAGGTGATATTCATAACAACCGCTCACAGATATAATTATTATAAATCACCTCCAAAATTGATTCACTATTAAACAAACCAACAACACTGCAATAAAACCACAATTATCTCTCATGAAAAATATCCCAAATTTACCATTGGGTCGAAATTAATCGTTCATTTCGTAGCGTTAGTTTTATATTTAATTACAATAAAGAAAAACCTAACAGAGCATGAGTTTGTTTGTAACTGACTCCTTTAGACCGATGACAATACAATATAGTTATAAAATATAGGGTGTTATTAAATCTTGCACTCATTATATAAGAAAATTCATGAGGTATGTACCGTTTTTGCTAAAAACGTTCTACTAGAGCAAATGCACTAACTTGTGCCGTGACTTAGATGTTAAAAGCGCATGTCTTGTAAACAGGAGATCGCGAGTTCGAATGACCGATGCCTCACAGGTTGCCAGACGTACGATAATTATCGTATTTGTACGATAAATAAGCTTAGGGTACGATGTACGATCAATAATGAATAAAGTACGATAATTTCTGAATGTTGATTAATGAAAAGTCAGAAAGAATTACAAGAAGAAGAATTTTCTTTGAAGCTTTAGCTGAACAAGAATAGGTTATTAAGTGTTATTTTTAGTTTTGTTTCATGTTTATCTAATGAAGTTATTTTCAAATTACTCTAACTGTCTCTAACATAACCCTTTAAATTTTTAAACTAACCAGTCTCCGATGATATCACACTAGGAAGGCCAGTTTTATGATAAAATCATGAAAAAAACCATAATCTCTACAGCATGATACGATAATTTGGTTTTGGTCCTCTGGCAACACTGATGACTCATGTTTTTAGTTATATACTGAGCGAAGTAAAAAGTAGAATCAATCAGCTTCACTTGTATGTATGTATGTAATTTTGTAGCCGATTCCTTTGGACTCGATTTAGATCCACTTTAAGCGAACCTATTTAATTCAAACTTTGTACACTTGCCATGAACCGATGCATGTCCACGACAGCTGACAGTTGACAATTATGACAATACCTTGGTGGTAAAACAATAAACACGATCAATAATAATCAAACAATAAAGAACTATTAACCTATATTATATATTATTAAATATGAAAGCTCAACAATTAAAATAACTTTTCCGTCGACCGTGTATTAACATATGCTATTAACGTTCTCAAAGTTAGACAAAATCATATATTAATGACCCCCATCAATGCATGATTTACCTACAGTACTAAACGATTTTCTGCAGGCAACACAACACACATCTGTGGTGTAGGCAACCAAACATACAATAGCGTCTTCAAAAAATGAATCCTAGTATAAAATACTTCTAGTTTTTGACTTACCTATTGTTTTATTTTATTATTCTACACAATTATAATGATTATTAGTGTTGAGAGATCCAAAAAAAAATTTAAGAAAAACGAAAACAGTAACATTTGAACCAGCGACCATCTCTGTGACATTTCAATGTCATTATTTATTTTTGACAGTACTTACCCATGAAACAAATAAATATTTTTAGTTTTTAAATATTGAGTAAAACGAATACAACTGATACTGTCGACGGAAAAGTGTAACTAACACGAGTATTAAAAGGGCAATTAACAATCTGCTCGTGCGTTAAATTATCTTGATTGTTAATGGCCCTCATTAATACACTTGTTGGTTAAATAACTATTAAAAGTACACTGAAGCAAAACCAACTAAACTCAAACACGATCTATCATTATAAATCAGCATAACCTCACTATTAAGTACCACGTGTTCTGAACGCTTTGTTTATTGTTTTACCACCAGGCTGTTATCAAAATAGTTTGTGACGTCACGTGGACATGCCCTATACAGTGATAAAATATAGGGTGTTCCATTTATAACGCAGCCTTTAAGCTAGATTCTCATGCACTTTATCCATATTAATTCGAAATTCTGCTCACTCATCAAGAACCGATGACAATACAATATATAGTAGTAAATAAAGATAACTTTGATCTTGCGCAGTTCTTGGAAAAAGGCACACCTTATAATTAATCAAACTAACAAGCAAGAAATAATTCTGATGTCATTTAATAGTGAATTAACTATACAGCGTGGTTTCTAGTTTTTTTAAACTATAATTGAAGCTATTAGTGCATGAAGGGGCTAACTCACTTTTTAACAATTTTGAGATATTAAGGGTTGAAGTAATGTTCTTGGAGCTTTTTCTGTTTAAACTAAAATCAAAATTAAATGGAGCCAGAACTTAGTCAATAGAAGTAATTTTAATATTATAGGTAAGATTTTATCATTTTTTGTGGTTTATGAGATGTTTTTAATTTTTTTTACAAAAAAAACTGAGTTAGCACCTTCATGCACAACCATTTACTGTTTTAATCGAAATAATAACGAGTAAAGAAAGGATCAACTAATATTTTTTATTAATTGAAAAAAATACAAAAATAAGTAATACTAATCACTTTCTGATCGATTTAAGCCTAAATAAAATCCCCTTAAATTTTCTGGAATATATGGGAGTTGTTCCATAATGTTGTCGAATTTCTTGGCTGCTATAGGTCGCGACAGATTTAACGGAACAAAAAAATTGTCGTGTTCTGTTGTTCGGGTTGATTTGTGTTTAATAATATCTACTTCTTTCCACTCTTCTGTCTCATCTAGTGAATATCTATACTTCGTTGTACCAAATTTATCAACTCTTATCCACCTTGCATTGCGAAAAATTATTTTTTCGCCCTTATTACTTTTTTTTCTGTCCAACAAGTTGAGCTTTCTAGGCAGTTCTTTCAGATCAATGAATTTATCTTCCATTCTAGTTAATACAAACGGATTCCTTTTTCTAGCTTCCGTCATTAACGTCATGTACTGATCAACTGTGTAAATGTTTTGAACTTTTCGAATAACTTTTTCGACAGCACCAAAGTCTCTATCAATATCCATAAAACTGTGGCCAACCTCCGGAAACTTATGATCAACAGTTTTAAAAATTCCCTGGTGTACTAGGTAATGCCACAAACAAATAATGAAAAAATTCTTATTTTGTCCACCCGCAGAATCACTCCAGGCTACTAAGTGGTCATTTTCATTATTAATGCTTTGTAGGAATGACAAAATACTGCTTCCAACTTCTTGTGGGCCTCTACCACCTTTGTCTTCAGTCCAAAGGTGGAAAAATCCTTTACCAAAGGCGTCACCTTTACTTACACAATGAATCCCCAAATTGTATAGCCACATTTGTCTCAGATAAAAAGCCACACTGGTAGACAGCTTTGGTAGAGGTAATGTTTTTTGCATATCAAAATTAATGTATAGAATATCACCATCATGTGCCAATTTCCTGTCTTTTTTTTGTTCTTCAAACGCTGTCTTATACCGTCTTACATGTTCATCATTTGTTTCTTTCGCATCACAAACTTTGCATGTATCCGATTTTGGAGACCCAAAGCCAAGATTAAATTTGGAAACAAAAATCTTTCTGTATCTGCTGTTTTTCATAAACTGTATGTTTTGTTCATTACACTGATTCTTATATAGTTCATACATTTTGTTGATTGATAGCATAGGGGATAAGTATAAGCGATGTTCATTTTTATTCCTGGAATAATGTGACATTTCTGCAGGGAAAGATTTGATATGTTGACATACTATGTCAAGCTGCTCGGTGGGTGTTCGGTTTTTGCGGTTATTATGGCAACCACGCTGATCTTTATGAGGGATACCTTGTCCCTGTGAAATTTGATTACGAATTAGTTCCAATTTCTTTCTTCCGACATTAAGTAGTTTTAAAAAAGCACTTTTGCATACTTGTTTTGATTTCCCATCCAAAGTTATAAAATATCTGAAAGATTTTTGACGATGAGCAATATTACCGGTCCGTTGCTTAACATCAAATGGTTTTAAACAACCGAATAGATACACATTTTTTTCATTGATAGTAGGTAATGAATAGTATTGATTAAATAAGGTAATGCGATCAGCTTCCGTAAAGTTGTTGTTGCATTTTAATCTACACTTTTCGGTGCAAAGCATTTTCCCAGCTGCGGATGTTTTTTCTGGAACTCGTCTATTTTTATAGTCAGTGTATTCTTTTCCTTTTTCTCTATTTGCCATATTAATATTTCTTTTCCAGGTTTTTGGTTGAGCTTCAAGCTTCCTTGATTTTTTTTCTCTTATTCTTTTATTAACTTCAATGGCAACAGCAGGAATATTTATATCTCTTTCCATTCCATTAATCTGTTGTTCTTTAACTTCGTCGGATTCATTTCTTGTCTCATTGCCAATAATCTGTGGATCTCCAACTTCTCTGTCAATATTTTCCTCCGGCTCTTTCTGTATAATTTGAACAGGTTCTTTAGGGTCATTAATATTTTGTGTTCGATTTTTGTCTTGTTGCTCAGTTCTTATTAGGGCTTGTTCTTGGTTTTCGAAAAAAGAAGCTGTATTTTGCTTTGATTTCTTCTTGGCTATTTCTTTCTTAACTTTTTTTCTCTTAGGAGAAAAATTTTCATCAGTTTCTTCGTCAGTAGAATCAGATGCTGGTTGGTAATCTGAGCCAGAATCAAAAAATGGATCCTCATCGGTTTCTATTTGGGCTTCTGTTATTTTAGCAGCATCCAAAGCCAACTTAAGAATTCTACCACTTCTTCCACTAGGTCCAGCCATTATGAAGTATTTTCAAAACTAAAATTTAAAATATTTGGTTACCTTATATATTTTTAATTTTAAGGTTATGTTTGAAAAAACATTTTAATTATCTATAAATACGATTATCTGTTTAAATTAACTATAATATTCAATGGCTAATGCATATAAAGGACTTACTTTTGTTGCCGGATAATAATAAACACAAGAAATATCACTCAATTTAAACTTTGTACAATAATACTAAAACAACACTGTGTAATGTGAACAATCAAATTCGTACTAAGTTATATTGGAAGAAGGTGCTAACTTAGCAGTTAACCCCTTCTTGCATAATTAGCAAGAGTTGACACCTTCTTGCTCTAAATATGTTTGACAAAGCTTGAGTTGACGTGTTTTGAACTTCAGTTTTTAAGATTCCTGGCGACATCTATAAACCAGAGTCTGTACTAACGCAAAGAGATTGAGTTAACACCTTCATACATGCCATTTTCGGCATTTTAATAAAACAGTGAGTTAACACCTTCATGCACTAATAGCTTCAATTATTTTCAGACGCGAAAAATTTCCAGATACCTATATATTTGCAACAATAGTACATTGTTTACCGGGTAGGAAAAGCTTAACATTCCTGGACGACTGTGAAGATTGCTAAGTCGAGGCGCAAGCCCAGACTTAGCAACACAGAGTCCAGGAATGTGGCTTTTCCTGCGAGGTAAACATACTATTTTTCCGCAAATCGTTTAAAATTCGACAGATATTGATTGATTTAAAAAAAAACGCGATAATTTTATTCCCAAATAAATGGTGCTTTGAAATTCCTAATAAAATTACTTGGGTTACTATGGAAACGTATTGAGGTTGAATTGTCAAACTTGACGCTTATAAATTTAATTGCTGGTGTTCTCGAAAGTAAAATGATAAGTGATGATGAAATTTCCATTCCTGGGACTCCTCCAGAGCTGGTTGAGGCAGTGAATACTGCTTCATTAGAATTATTGCCAAAGAAATCAAGAGAAAAGTACGAAAATGCATACAGACGTTTTATGGATTATCGCATGAGTAAAAATACGAGTTCTTTCTCAGAAAATGTTGTAATGGCATACTTCCTAGACCTTTGTTTAAAGATGAAATCTTCAACATTATGGACCAATTATTCAATGCTGAAGTCAACCCTTGCACTTAAACACAATGTAGATATATCTACATACTCAAAACTTCGTTCTTTATTGAAACGGCAAGCTCAAGGTTATAGGGCAAAGAAATCTAAGATTTCCAGATAAAGAAAATTTAATGATTAAGGTAATTTACAAGGTTTTAATTTCTATTTAGATTATAGCTTTATTTATTTTTTAGGTGGCTGTAATATTTGGTATTTCTGGGGCCTGTAGAATGGATGAGTTAGTCCGAATGACTGTACACGATATAGAAGACTTAGAATCTAAGCTTTTAAACAGCATACCTGATTCGAAAACCAACAAACCAAGATCATTTGTAATTAATCAGATCTACTTGAATGTTTATCGAAAGTATGTTTCGTTAAGACCAGAAAATATGAACAGTGACCGATTTTTCTTTAAATATCAAAGCGGAAAGGGTTGTAGACAAGTGGTAGGAATTCATCAATTTAGAAAAATGCCCAAAATAGTTGCTACTTATTTGAACTTGGTAAATCCGACAGAATATACTGGTCACTGCTTTCGTCGGTCTTCTGCAACAATATTGGTTGACTCTGGTGCCGACATAACTAGTTTAAAGAGGCATGGCGGATGGAAGTCATCAAACGTTGCTGAAGGATATATCGAAGAATCGCTTAACAATAAGGTTGAGGTGGCAAATAAAATTTTCACAGTACAAAATATTCAACAAAATGACCCTACCACCCTGCATGTTGTCCAAAATGTTTCTCATAGTTCTAAGAGTGTTCCTCCAATGTTCAATAATTGTACTAACTGTCAAATTACTGTAAATATAACAAATTGATCTTAAAAATGTATTCAGCAATGACTTGATGTTTTCAAAATATAAATTAATTCCTTATAAGCAATGTGTTTTCAATCATTTATGTAGAACACTAACAACTGTACGGAAATATCATTTCCTTACAGTAAGGAAATGACATCCTTACAGTAAGGAAGTCCTGACTTTTTCTTCAAGAAATTTTGACAGGAATGTCAAAATTTCCTAGCGATTTGCGGAAAATTGTTTTTTTCCTCTTCAAAAGTAGATATATACAAAGTAGTTCTGCTAACACCAAATCAATTTATAATTATAAATATAAATTGAAACTGTTAATGGTTTATGGAGGTTAATTTGGTGCATGCTGTATAATTAGACTAAACTGTTGTTACGGGTAATAAATTGGATCCTGTCTTTTCTTATTACAATTTAATTTTTGGTGCTATTATGTTCAAGCTGTTATTTTTTCTTTAATAATTTGATGAGACCCCATTATATTTATTAAAAAGCTTTTAATCCATAATAACTTTGTTAACCATAGACTGGTGCAAATTAATATTTTCGAAAACTGGTTTCGGTTTTTTGTTTGTGACATCAATTACTATAGTTATTGGTATTAAAGTATACATCCTTGTTTAGTGTATAGTATAGTATAAGCGTCATTTTGAAAAAATAAAAACTGCCAGTGAAAAAAATTCGAAGGTATTCAAATGCCCAGTGTATTTCGGTGTAATCAAAAATCTACAAAATAGCTAAAGCATGCATCCCGACAGGCACGTCATCACTTTTCGAATTAGAGATATACATAGGTTAGGTTAGGTTCTATGTGAGTGGGGCCTTCTCGCCACCCCCACTGCGACCATCGTTAGGTCTATTATGGTCTCCCCTAGGGATTACAATTCACCCCACAAGACTGTGCTTCTGACGAAGTCCGTAGTTGTATTTGGTGATACTTTTATGAAGTCGTTCGGCTCTAAGGTACTAAAGCCCAAGACTGGGCATAAGCATAGTATGTGATCCGCAGTTTCGTCCTCCAAATTACAGAACCGACAGTCCGAGGTCTGAACCAGACTCATCTTCTAGGTGATAATTTAGTCGACAATCAGTCCCGTCAGAATGCGTAGGTTTGCTCCACTCCATTCCAGGATCTGCCTATTTTTTGTACTCGAAGGATAGTGTATGAACGCCTTCGAGTGAGAAAGCCCCGGTATGTCTGCCCAGTACGTGTAGGTTTTCCTCTCCGCCCAGGTAGCTATGGCTACTGGTTCAGGTCCGATGAATAAAGTCTCTGATCCCTTTTTTGCCGGCCTCCTCATTGCCCTCCACTCCTCGATGCGCCAGCACCCAGGTCAAAATGACTCTGTTTTCTTTGCCTAGTATTTCAAGGGATTGTAGACAGTTATATACCATCTTAGGCTTCAAGTGTCCAGGTGTTCATTTGGCCCGTTGGTCGACAGGCTAAATAATAATATTACCTTTGCACTTACGTCCCTTAATATAGGCAGTATAATTAGGAAATGTTTTCTTTTCTCAATTCTATAACTGCTAAACCTACAACTTTACTTGATGCGTGTGAGCCTCATTAGGGAAGTTGGAGGTTCTATTTTCTTTTCAATTTTATATATTGCGGCAAAGTTTTATCAATCACAGTGTAATTATAATTATTAACCCTTGAGTGGTCGGGTTGGGTCTGTGGGACCAGCAGCCATTTCGTTCTCGTACACCACTCTTGTTTTATATCGGAGCGCGTCGCAATTGTCAGTACCTTTTCGTCCGAAGGTCGAGTATTAGTGAACCAAGGCGTGTGCGTTAGTGTCCAATAGTTCACTAGTTATTTGCATGATTGGTCTGTCAGACCCCACCCGACCATTTAAGTAACTTTTGTAGCTTCGACACGAGGTCGTTGCTCTTACTGCCCAGATCGAAAAACAAAATATTTTTGTGTCAAATGTCAAAAATGGCTATGCTTAAAACATGTTCGTCCGATGTGCGAAGAATGCATTGAAAATTGAAGTGAGGATTAGGGTTTTTTCTACTAAATGTAAGAAAAGTGCATTTTTGTTAAACTATTTTTCGTATTTTATTAAGAAACGTTTTTTATTTTATTGTTGGATTCAAAATAGCTAAGATGTATTAAAATTGAAATAAAAAAAGATATTTTGCGTATAAAATAGTTTTATTTTATTATTTTATAATATATTCTGCAAAATAAAAACTGGGTCTCACAGACCCCGCCCGACTCTTCAAGTGATTTGCAAGCACCCGATTTCTCAAGGGTTAAGAGAAGACATGAAACATCCAAATATTATCCAAACTCTGACTGCCAACAGCATTGTTTATATTATAATTTGAAAAAAAAATTAGCAAAGGATAACATCCAAATTAACAGTGAATCAAATGTATGTTAGTACATTGTGTACATATTTAAATGATAAGAAATTATAGACGCGTGCCCCAGTGGTGTACGCAGATTCGATTTTCAATTTGAAATTCACAAATCTGATGAATTGTAATTTTAATTAGAATAAAGCAAGGCTTTCGGAATAAATACGACGTAGACGAGATTGTAAAAATATGTCTGGAAGGAACAGAGTTAGCGAGAGTATAAAACGATAAAATTTATGATCTGATCTCAATTTTGTTGTCAAATTTGTTGCCACAAAAAGATACCTGCTTTTAAATACGTTTAACTACGTGTATGTCATATTTATTTTTAGATAATTCTCACTGTAAATTTCCATAAAGTAGTTTTATCATTTCCGCAAAGCTAAAAGTGCAATTTTATCTATGTTTAGAATAGTAAATCTCTATTTTTTCATAGAATGTATACAAATAGATACAAACGTATAAAATTTATTAAGTTTTATCGGAACTTTCAAGATAAAATATAAAGTGGGACATAGAAAACAGTCCACTTCGATTTTGCAGAATTCATTCGACTTGGCGAAAGATATGTCACTTGTCAAGGTCCTCCATCCACTTCCATAACTTCTGAATTTTAAATGCGTAAGGTAACATGCGCGACGGGGACTGAAATACCCTTTTGGGGGCTTGAACTCCAATGTAATACTGGTAGAAATAGGCGAACCAAAAAAAGAGAAGATCTGACCATTTGGAATATCTGGGCGTGTATAAATTCGACACTAAAATTTCACTTAATCTTTTTCTCACTTTATGTACCTGCTTGTAGACCCTTAAATTCGACGCTAGGTACCTCTACTAATCCTTCTACCTGTATTATTTTGTTGTTGACCCAAAATGACACGGACAACTGACACAGATCAAAGTGTAACTATGTATTAAAATATCAGAAAATAAGAAATAGAAAACTAAAAGAAGAGACAAGAAAACCCTGGCCCAAACCCGGTTGATCAAAGTGTAACTATGTATAAAAATATCGGAAAATAAGAAATAGAAAACTAAAAAAAAAAACCTAGGCCCAAACCCGGTTGATCAAATATAAGCTTAATCCTTGAAGGACATAATCCTTCCGGTAGCGTCCAATTTAAGGGTGTCTCTTCTGGGTTCTGGGCTACAGGTAGTTAGCGTCCAATTTGAGGCCGCCCAAATATCTAGAAGTGCTTAGACAATAAAAGATTCTTTTGGTTGACTAGAACCTGTTGAGATCAAATGAATTTCACCCCTAAATACATTCATACATACCAGATGATCATCCGGAATTTTCTTGTCTTTTTGGTATTTACATCTTTTTTGCAAAAACCATCAATACCATCAAACATGATCTTTACAAATCTGTTTTGAAGAGTCGGAGGCTCAGTTTACAGATATTCATAAATAATGTGAGCTTCAAAGATACAAATTCATTCTGAAACTTCCATTCTTCAGTGGTAGGAAATTTCAAAATTTTGGGGCTGTCAACTTGGAGCAAAGTCCAACATTGAAAGTGCAGAACCCCCTCCAAAAATGAATTACAACGCTCATGTTTTGCTAATGTGTCGTAGTGTATTTTGGTGTCACATAAAAAGTACGATAAAAACCAATTTGTTGAGAACAACAAGAAACTTCTTGTCTCTTCTGTAACTTAAATTAATATTGAATTAAAATCATATTATGTTTAAAATATGTTGCACCGGTTTATTGTACGTACGACCGTACAGACGGGAGAATCTGTCGGCAAACGTACTTTACCTGACTTCTTCTTTTCTGAATATCTATGTTAAACAAATTTTTTAAGCCTCCCGGTGCTCGTGATAATTATTACGGAAAGAGCACTCGCGTGCGGCCTAATTTTTTTTCTATCGCAGATTGAACCAAACGTCCTCGTTATCCTACTGGTAGTGACTTAGCATAAATGAGTACTTACTCGCTATAAAAAGATACTTAATACTGCAGCACTGAGGGTTGTCGAATCCTTTTTATATTTACCAAATTGTTTATAGTTTTTGCAACATTCGTAAATCGCCAATAATAGTGTTAAGATAAGATATCCGTGCGAATGACGTTGAATATCAATGTCAAAGAGAGACAACTCTTATCTCAATATATTTAATATTATTCTGGAATTTCAGTGCCAACGTTGTTTATTAGTATATTTGACTACCTAGATGTTTACGTCAGTTTTTAAAACCGTTGGAAATTGAAAAATAAGTAGCCAAATTTTACGAGTTTAAAAGGGGTACTTATAGACTAAGTAACAAAGTAACTTTTTACAGCACATATTTTATGTTGCAGTAAAAAATGACTGGGTTTTTGAAACCAATGTTAATTTTATGCCTTAATCTGTGAATTGTTATTAAATAAACAGATATAATTATTTGTTTGGAAAGAAACTCTTTCACAAAATAAATAAAGCAAATATCTTAGCTTTTTTTTTATCTAATTCTACATATGTCGCTTCTTTATAGGTATACAAATGTTAACCTCCAATACTTCTTTTGTGTTTCATGCACTTAAATGTCTAGAAAATTATAGTAATTCGGTATTTACTACCAGTGATATTTTAGAAGAACTCAATTATTGACTCGATTATTGAGATAAATCACGAAAAACGAGAAGCGAACAAGTTTTTTTATAAAATAAAGTAGAGATGGGCCCAT
>CAJUYG010006678.1:0-11857 GCA_910591675.1 Galerucella calmariensis | reverse complement strand
AAAAAAAAACTCCAGCGCTCGAATACTCGCCGTACTTGCCTGATTCGGCAGCCTATGACTTCTTTCTGTTTACGAAGAGCAAGTCTGCTTTAAGAGTGAGGATCAAGTCGATGAAAGAGGTGAAGCTGTTAAATGCTTGCACAAAATTAGACTTGAAATTCTTGGAAAAAACTAGCATTCGATTGAAGAATAATTAAAATTCGAAATTTGGCACCGCTGCATACAATTCGAGAGTTTAAAAAAAATACAGTCCATTATACAAAAACTCTTTTAATAATCTTTTATGTTATTTCGATAGATATAAAAGTAAAATACTTTGGTGATATTCTGCATTCGCCAGATACCTATTAATATACATATAGGGCTAAACTCGACTCTGGAAATGAATATGAATCGTATAACTTGTAACTACTGCTACTGCTACCTCTATTTTATGCGAATGGGATGTGTTCGCTCTTCGGCTTTGTGCTGCCCGGAACAATTACACGGGTTCGGTATGATTAAGGTACTGTTTAAATAAGGGATAGAGCGTATAACGTGTACAAATATTCAACAATGTACTACGTTATTACGAATATAACCGATGATATATCATAAAGTTTAACTAGATGGAAGATTTTATTATATTACCAAGGATGTCAGAACGTCACATCAAAATTTCGGACAAAATCAACATAATGGACGTTGAAGACAATATAGTTTGTCAGTGTTATGAGTTTCTTTTTTAGTTTTCCCTTTTTATTATTAGTATTACTCTGGCAAAAAAGGGATCAGAGACTCTATTTATCGGAAGGAAGGAATATTGTCGAAAGAGTTTTTGGTGTGTGGAAATTGCACAGTATTGCACAGAGGAATTACAACTAAACTGAACTCAGCTCAAGCAGTTATTTGTGCAACAGCTACATTGCACAATAACTCAGCTTAATATAATGATAGCTCTAACTTTGAAGAAATTGATGATGATGATGATGATATTCAGGTTAACCAGGCTGAACCAGTCCGAAATAATGAACGGTTAGGTTCAGTTTTTAGAAATAATTTCATTATAAATAATTTTCAATAAAAACAACAACTTTTTTTATAATTTTCCAACTGTATCTTCGCTAACTCTTTTATACACAAAATTAATGAAAATAATACCTACTAATAAGCCCAAAAAAGTTTGAGATTCACACCCAAAAATAACAGAAATGCAGAAAATGGCGTAACGGCATCAAAATTCACGACAAATAGACCAGGGTCGATAGTTTTTGAAACAAAAAAAATAATAGTAGGATAAAACCCATTAGAGAAGGAGGGGAATATGATATAATTGAAGAAAAAAATAAATTACGGGCGATCCGAGTTCGGGAAGTGGGAGGGGGTTAGTTTTTAAGGGTAAAAAATGGTTTATCTTGATTTCTGGCAAAACTACAAGTCCTACGGGAAAAAGTTGAATGGCAAAGTTGTGAGTAATAAAAAGCTCTACAACTTTTGTATCCACAATTTTCACACATAACCTTAAAATTTATGTGAAAAACTCAAATAACCAAGTTTTTGGTTTTTTATTTTTATCTTTTTCAAAAAAAGTACATTTTTTACGAAATTTCGTGAAAACTTACCCTATTATGTCCCAAGTACATTGTAATTTATTTGATTTGAAATACTTTTTTTTTCACCCTATTTTGACTCAATATCAAAAAAGCACCCTAATTTTCAGTCGAAAATTCTCGCGTCAAAATATCAGCTTTTTTCAAAAAGTCGGTGGGCTTTTAGTTCGTTGAAATCTCTACTTTCTGATAGTCTGAAAAAATACACATCTCTATGGTAAATGTTCTCAGAAAATGCAAAAAATGAAAAAAACTCAAATTCGAAGTTTTTTTTAATGTGATTGCTGCAATTTTTTCGAATTAAAAAGTTTATTCACTAAATTCGAATTACATTCATGTCATAGAAAATCTTATAGAATGTGAATTTACATGTAAATCGTACTATTGAATTTAGATGGTTCACTTTGATTACATTATAATAATTTAAAAACGTTAATCTTGACATTTATAAATACACTATCTTGAATTCTAATCATCTATCCGTTAATTTTGTTTCTTTGATGGCATTTCTTCATCGTTAGACTCGACAAACCGTTCCAACTCTAGTTGATCTTCGAAATCTTCAAGACCATCACCTTTTTCATCTCCAATGTTATTTCCAATCTGCATTGGTTCTTCATCCACAATTTCATCTGAATCATTTACTTCTTCGTAGGTTTTTTCTTCCATATTGGAGCAATTTTCAGAGCCATGACAATTTGTACATGAGTTTGTGAATTTTAAACCATGTTTTCGGCAGCCACATTCCAAACTGTTACACCCAGCTTCACAGCTACAGCAAATAGTTTTGAGCAATACTTCCGGAATTAAATCCTTTTCTGTAAATTTGGTCATAATGCCACGTTGATGTTTCTTCCAGCTTCTATCTGTTGTTGTAAATTCGTTGCCTAACCAAGTTTGAAGCTGATAATATGCCCTGTAACAATGCAGTTCTGCAGCTCCTTCAGTGGCTGAGAGGTTTGCCAAAATGAAGGGTGATTTAATTTTTGCCAATTGATTTTTTTGAAACCTTGATTGACTCAGTGTAATTTTTTATTTTCCCATTTATAAATAGTTTTGATTAATTGTAATCCATTTTTCAGGTTACGTTACTTTAAACCCACATCTCTATGAAACACCTTAAAATGCGCTAAAATATTATTTAAAGAAGATTCTACAACTTTTTCAAAATATTGTTGATATCTTATTAAATATTAACTTAATTATAACTTATTTGTTTGTTAATTATAGTGGTGTATTTCGATTTGAAATTTTTTCGTTTATCAATGTAACATGGAATCTTACGTTTTTTGAGTAATTGAAGTCTAAACTTTAATAAATAGCTCAAAATTGTACATAGTGATTAAAAAAAAACTTCGAATTTGAGTTTTTTTGATTTGTTGCATTTTCTGAGAACATTTACCATGGAGATGTATATTTTTTTCAGACTATCAGAAAGTAGAGATGTCAACGAACAAAAAGACCACCGACTTTTTGAACAAAGCTGATATTTTGACGCGAGAATTTTCGATTGAAAATTAGGGTGCTTTTTTGATATTAAGTCAAAATAGGGTGAAAAAAAAGTATATTTTAAATCAAATAAATTACAGTATATTAGGGACTTAATAAGGTAAGTTTTCACAAAATTTCGTAAAAAAAATATTTTTTTTGAAAAAGATAAAAATAACAAACCAAAAACTTGGTTATTTGAGTTTTTCACATAAATTTTGAGGTTATGTGTAAAAATTGTTGATACAAAAGTTGTAGAGCTTTTTATTACTCACAACTTTGCCATTTAACATTAACGTTAATGTTGGCTCCTACACTTCCTTAATTTTGGTGTCCTCTGTAATCCTCAAATGCATGATCCGCTCAACAAATTTGAATTTATTTTTTCATTGCTTCTATAAATCGTAACCCAAAACGACCCATTTTTATTTTTCCAACGAGATTAAGGAATTTTACGTTCGTTTCTGTATTTACAATTGAACTAATCAGCTTTTTTTGTAACCGAAAGAACAAGAACAAATATACGGGGATTTCTCGATTTAAGGGGAATCTATCGGCAACGATTTGACAAAATATCGAAGTATTTTTGGCAAAGAATTTTGAGGTAATGGATATATTGAAAATTAAGAAAAAAATATATCATGTAGATTAATAGAGTTCTCATCGAATAAAAACTTTGAAATGCTAACCAAATTTTGTTGAAAAAAATACGAATCAGGAGGTAATCACACATATTAAGCAAGGTTTGAGCCCTTGTAAAGAATTAAATATGGATTAAATGGAAAAACTACCTGATGAGAAGTCTAATTTGAAGCTTTATGAATACTATATAAAAATCTCAGAATCCTCAAATTACTTATGACCGTAAAATTCCTTATTGAAATTCGGTTGCTACCACTAAAATATCGGATAAAAATCCATCTCTCGCTTTTCTATCCTTCTATGACTGATATTGTCTCTCTGCTTCGGTAGTCGCGTGCCGTTCCATTGTTGATACAACGCTCGCCGGTCTCGGCGGTCTCCCAGTTCAGTACTGACGAAGCTTATAGAGTAGTACGTGAACCAAAATCCGCTTGGACCGCTTGGCTACCTACATGTTGCGGAGCTTTAATATTTCTAATAAAATTTTCGTTATGTGAACTTAAACGTGAGGACGTAGGGAAACTAAAAAATATACAAAGCATAATTGTGCAAGGTCGAATTTGGTAGATGCCCCTTAAAAGGCAACAAACAAGTATTGTACATCGGTCCCTACAATTCCATAATAAAGGTATTTAAATACGTCTCTCGACCCCTTTCGAATGGATTAAAACAAACAAAATTAAACTGTAGGATTTAATTTATACTTATGCAATCGAGCGCTAGCTTGTAATTGAGGGCTAGAACGAATCAAAATGGAAATCTAGAAATCAAGGATTCTCAAAGGGTTTAAGGAGTAGCGCAGGCGGTAGGTAGTTGGTTGATTTCGGAGAAATTTCTACGGTTCATCCCTTTTAAACATTTCATCGGGATGATGGTCCCTTCGGTACAAAAGAAGTTAAAAATAATTTAAATCAATTCAAGGATAAATATCTACAGGGAGAATACGAAAAGGATTTGACTGGACACAAGATGAGTTTACAATGAAAATGCTTGTATTATCGACGTTTTGGAATTTACAGTATGCTATATAGTTTGGCAAGTTTATCTGAAGCTACGGGGCATCGGTAAGAGGCGAGAAAACATAGCGAATAACTATCATAAACGGACAAATGGCGTACGGTACCCATTTTACCAAGTAAAACTGAAAATACAAAGGTCACTGACAATACCAACGTCACTGGATAAGTATTGGCGCTTGCCAATAAGAAGTCAGTCAGTACAACGCTACCAGAGCTTGAAGAAGCCCATAACAAATTTGGAAAAGTGCTCATCTTTTAATATTCATAAATTGAAAAAATAATGTTAAGAGAAAAAATCCAAGGAAACAAGCACATTAAAGAATTAACGTTTAATCATATTGTTAATATTGTTGATAATAAAAAATCCATTTTCTAATTATTTTCACTAAATACTTAGCACTTTAGCTTCTTCATAGTTAAACGTGGCTATATCGAATGTTTTCGACTGCATTCCTTTCACGGATTAAGATAAACTTGCCAAAGTATACACTGTGTTATCAATAATATGCGACAAAGGGATTTCTGTACAAAGCTGTCAAACGCGAACTAAATTTTTTACTAAATAGCCTTCATAAATAATAATAACATATTTGTAAAGGTCGTTGAAAAATAAGTTCAAATGCACTTTTAATTTTCTTAACTTCGCTCTGGTTTGATGAAAAAATGGATAGTTATGTTTAAAAAAGTCGAACTCCAGTTTTATACTACTTTCGAATACTTTTAAACGCGTGGGAGATAGACAGACGGGTAGAACCACGGGAAATCTGAAAGCTAAACGTGAAGTATGGCGGTTCGATTCCCCGCTGTTGTGTTTCCAGTATTCGGAAGTGTTATGAAAATAGTGTACTACTCTTTTGAACATAATCATACATTTGTTTTATAAACCACAGCGAATTTGAGGAAATTGAAAGTGCCTTTGAACTAAGTTAGCTCGCGTTTGACAGATTTGTACAGGAATCCTTATGTCGCATCTGATAAATAACGCAGTGTATAAACTTGTCTGTAATAAATTGAATGTAAAATTTTTGGTTAGTGTTAGATAGGAAAAAATGGCCGCTTTCATCCCAAAGTAGTGATACAAGAGCGATCTGCAGGCTACGATCAATGATGCATCAACTGTCATTCTTGCCAAATTTTATGTATAAACATACCTGTATCTGTAGAGTGGGGGGGGGTGACTGTAGGCTCACAGCACTTAGGCCACATGTCACACAACCTGCATAGAGGTGTGTCCACTAGCCCCATAGTATGGAGGTGTTTCCTCAGTTAACAGTGGCCAGTCAAAAATCCTACTTTTAAACGAAGGTTTTTCCTGGTCATCGTCAAATATTTTTTCGGTGCCAGCTTCCCAGGGTCGCCCAGGGTGTTCCTGGCAGGACTGCATCCTTTGATTCAATCCCATCTATCAAGGGATTGAGCATGTGTGTAACGTTTGGCTAATTCTGCAATTGTCGAAGTCGCTACGCTACCGATCAATGATGCATCAAGTGTCATTTATGCCAAATTTTATCTATAATAATTATTTATGATATAAGTGTTAAAAGTACATTTTTAAGGCACGCATGTGAAGGTTTGCAGAATGAGCGAAGCGAACTCTGCAATTCACCATTGTTGATTTAATTGTTTACGAATGTTTTGATGCATCTGTCAGACGTTTGTTAGTTTTATTTAAAACGTAGTTAGGGTTGTAGATTTTTCTTAAAATGGAAGAAAGTAATGAAAATGATCAATTTGAAGACATAGAGGCGGCGGCCAATAGAGCAATCCTCGATTTGTTGTCGAGAAAATCCAGGGTTCAATACGATATATCCTATAATAAGTTTCAGAAATGGTGTGAAGCAAAATGCGTTTCTGGAAAATATACTGAAAATGTATTTCTGGCCTATTTTGAGGAGAAAGCAAAGGTATGGAAGGCATCATCTCTGTGGTCAAATTATTCGATGATCAAATCTATGCTACGTATAAATAGCGACGTAGATATCAGCAAATATATTAAGCTTATCGCGTATTTAAAGCGTCAAGCAGAAGGTTACCGGCCAAAGAAATCAAAAATCTTGACTGGAGTCCAAATTGACCAGTTTTTGAAGTCTGCATTAGATGATGAGTATCTTCTATTGAAAGTAGTTGTGATTGTGGGAATATTTGGTGCCTGCCGCAGGGAGGAGCTGTGTCAATTGACTGTTGACGATATGGAAGATATGGGTACTTTATTAATTATTAAAATACCAGATACAAAACCAATGTTTCACGAAGTTTTAATATTATTGAAAAAATTTATTTGGATCTTTATCGAAAATATGTGGCTCTTCGACCAGCAAATGTCGGACACCGGCGATTTTTCTTGAAATACGTGAAAGGTAAATGTACCAGAAATCCGGTTGGAATTAATTCGTTTGGAAAAATTCCTGCTGTTATAGCAAGATTTCTGGAACTTCCAAATCCGAACCTTTATACGGGACACTGTTTTCGCCGCTCTTCAGCGACCTTACTTGCCGATGCTGGCGCAAATTTGACGACAATTAAGCGTCATGGGGGGTGGAGATCTTCTACCGTTGCTGAGGGGTACATTGAGGATTCTTTGGAAAATAAGAATTTGATTGCCCAAAAACTGTTGACAGTGCAGCGAACATTACCAACAACATCAATCCAACAACAAACATCCGAAAATATTGTGGCGTCAACCTCGACTGGAAATTCCATTTTTTCTGCGCATCATTCCTCCTTATCCACGAAAAATGGTAAAACAGCAGTGCAGGAAATTAATTTGTCAAATTGCACAAATTGTACTATTAATATTAATGTTAATAAATAAAATCTAAATTTTTTGACGTTTGCTTTCAAAATTTGACAATCCACTCTTACCAGCAGTGCCATAAACATTTTAAGGCACTCATGCCCACTTGCACCGTATTCGCTAACTCACTGTTTAAAATAACACACTGTTAAAATTTAAATAATCTATTAAATTGCAATCACTTGCACCGTAATTTAAGGGTTCTTGGTTAAAATAAACTTATCAATCTGGGGAAGTTTTGCTAAATTACAATCGGTTGGTACTAACACCTAACTTCAGTCTCGTCAAACAATGATATTTTGAGGTTATATTTCGGATATAAAAAATATTAGATAACTGGTGGTTGTGTGTGGGACGTATAATTAGAAAAAAATCTTCACCAATACCTTCTTTAAATTATTAGAAATGTATTCTTTCAATGCTCAAAAGGAATTTTAACAAAAAAATGACTGTGCCAGTCGATTTCTTGTCCAAATATAGCCCATTTGGCCATTTAAACTCCTCTATTTAAAATTTGCCCCTGAAACGATTGATAGTAATTGTAAAGCTCTTGCTCTTGAATTGTTTTCAATAATTTTACTTCGACAATTTATAAACTAACAACTGAAACAAATGTTCCCTGTAAAAGGGTCTTTTGAGGGTGCTACCTTAAAAATTCAGTTGAATATTCATAGATTTGTGGTATTTACAATATATCCCTATCATCCTCAAGTTATTTTTTGACGTTAGTCACATCAGTTTTGTGTGTTTTTTAGGTTAGAATTCATACTACTGTGGTTTATATACGATTTAAGCCTCTTAAAAGAGTTTAACCGTGGCTTAAATTGCGATGCAAGTCAAAATTTAATATTAACAAATAGTTAAATTTTAAACTACTGTTATAATGACGGTGCAAGTGGCCATCAGTGTCTTAAAGTGACATTTTTAAGGCTTCTATGGAGTGCTAAAAATGGCATTTTTAACACGTTTGTAGAAGAACATATGAAATGACAAAATATTTTTATTAAATATAAATAATCAGATGGAACCTATGAAAAGATAATTTTTTCAACAGATATAAGACCTTTTTCCACCTTTCCCGAGTCGACAATGCTGGTCGTTTTAAAAATCGCCCAGGTAGTTCTTTCTCTTCGGATTAAAATGTTCATTTTATGTATAAAGAACAAATAGCTTTTTGCACGGTTCTATTTTTACTGGTAAATAAACACCGAGGTGGTTAAAGTAAAACTGTAAAAAAGGAGAAAAGCAACAACTTTTATCAGATACACAAACGAACAAAGCATTCATTCGGCACACGGTAGGTTATAATTTGCGGTTTTCGTTCTAGCGAAACGGTGGTATTCAACATAAATCAGGTTGATAAAGTGGCTATATTTATCACGGTTAAGCAGTTTACGGCTAAAAGTGTGTAAGACTGGGCAGTATTAATACAGGAGAGGATTAATATTGTTATTGCCGTGCCATGAAACGTTCTGACCCTTTTGGAATTAAATATATGTATATATAAGAGGAGTAAAATGTTAGTACTATACGGTTTTTGTAGCTCAGCTTGTGATTTTGTTACTGGAGAATTTAAATATAAACTGTTTCTCTTTTTCAAGAGGTATTTGCTTAGGCATAAGCGTTTGTAGGTTTAAATGTGGGTTTTGAAACATGATGTGGATATAAAATGATTAAAATTTTAATGATATTCGCATAAGGATACAAACACACGAGGCGTTTCCACTTTTTCCGGCCGCCAGGCGTATGAGTGGGTCACCACCTTAGAACATAAAGTAGTAAGGAAGGATCATTACGCCAAGGACAGTTAACCGGGATGGTTATCCAAAATGGCCGCCGCAGAATAGAATATATCAGTGGCGCCGTACCCAATTTTAATTAGGGTAAAACTATTTCTATAAAATGGAGTTAATATTTTCAATAACTTGATTGAAAATTTTTACGAGTGAATAATTTATCAAGACATTATTTTAATGGCATTATAGATATTAAAGTTGGTAAAATGGAAGTTAAAAACAATCATAAGT
Source organism: Galerucella calmariensis (assembly GCA_910591675.1). Taxonomy (NCBI): domain Eukaryota; kingdom Metazoa; phylum Arthropoda; class Insecta; order Coleoptera; family Chrysomelidae; genus Galerucella; species Galerucella calmariensis. Next base: position 2,298 of record CAJUYG010006678.1, on the reverse strand, counting down.
ACATTTAAATTTTTATTTACACTAAATTTAATTTTTTATTTACAATAACATCAAAATGATACGCCCATGTCATGTCATGTCAAGTGAAAATTTTGGTTAGGAACAACTATGTGTATTTTTTGAAATTTTTAACATAAAGACCAATATTCACATCAGTATATTATAATAATTATAATAATATGTACTCACCGATGAAAAGTAATTTTGAAAGCGTCGTTTTTAGCAGTCTTTGAACGTCCACAAGCACTACAACTAACCATTGTCTTAAAATAGTTATTTATGTAACTAGTGTGTAAAGTAGCCTTTTTTTTTGACGAATGTGAATATTGTCGCATGAGCCGCAGGCGAAAGAATTACTTACTCGTCCGGTAATTTTTACAAGAAACTTTGACAACACATTGACGTCACAAAGTAAAAGATCTTAGGATAACATTAAAATTAAAATGATCCCCTGTTTAGGGTGTATTATATCTAGATACTAAACATTTTTAAATTTGTTAAAATTTTCTTAGACTGATCCACGAACACGTGTTCGTCTAACGGATGTTGAAGTGACACTCCTTCAATTTTAAAATTAGCAAATGACAAATGACAATCAAAGTGAACACAGAACTCAATCAATCCAACATGAGTTTAAAAATGACATTGAATGAACCTTGAATTTGATAAATATCTAGGCATATTTTTGTATTATTCAAATATAATAATAAGATTAATATTCACTATTCATAAATAATAATTGACCGTAAACAACAAAGTACAGACCTGACGAGAACTGTCAGTGGGACATTAGGAAAAGACACATTGCCGCTACGAAAGGTACGTTTGTATCCTATTCTGAATGTTTCAATTTTCCCGACTGATAGGTCGCGCTTGCGCGTAATCTAAACATCAATTAATCAAATTTTTTCAGTTAACGTTTGTAATACATTTAAACCGTTCATTATTTTGATATTTTGATTAGGATTAATCACACATCTGAACTCTATGTATAAATAAAAAGTATGCCTAGAAATTATATATTTTTTTATTCGGTCATTTTACGTCGGTCTATTTCGGCGACTGAGGCTAATCACTGACGCCCGGAGAACTCTACCCCTAACCGGACATTTTGTCGAACCCACTAGTGCTCCAACCAGTGGTAGGGTTCTTTATCGAGCCTAACATCCATGGAGTCGGGACCTCGGTTTTATGTCTCCTCTGAAAGACGGCGTGAAACTTACTATAGAAAACGTAGACTCCATTTCGAGATATTTTGTTCACACCAACATGATTTATTCAATACAAAATCCTAAAGTAGGATCGAGACCTGATATTCTAGTTTTAATATGTCGATAAGTTATGAATTTTAGATAAATTGTAATCAGTTTTCAACTGTTTCGAGGACTCTAAATGCAATTACACTTCGAATGACAAAAATTTATTTTCAAATCTTTCAACTGTTTATTAATTATACCAAATTTGAATATTTTAAGTAACGGTATTTTTGAATAATTTGAAGAAAGCTCATATGAGGACGTCTTCTTTAAAGGCATGTAGCTTCCTTAGGAAGCATTTTCAGATTACGGTAGTTTCAGCTAAATCGACTCAAAATCACCTCTAGTAACTATAGTTACCGTTTGGCAGGAGAGTTTCTGGACACCCTGTATGTTTGAAGTATTGTATCTTGGTTTCTATTATGTACAATTGCTCTTAGATTCCAGCAACTTCTATCTACTTTGAACGTGTAATGGACAAAATTTTTTGGTGATATATAGACAACTTCCAGAAGTTATATGTTGGAATATAAAAAAGACCAAGCAAGTACTTTGTGATCTACGAGGTTTTAAATTACTTCTTAATTCAGCGTAGGAAATGTTGAAAGAAGATTTACATCAGTTTTATATTCATTCAATTTCTATATTTTCTATTGAAAAATATATTGCTTTTTATTTGTCTAATTAAAACCCTGAATGCAACGGAAAGCATTTACCTAACGGGAAAAAAATTAAAACGAATTTAAACGCCGATTTGATATTCGTCGGTAATAAAAAACAAGATTACTACTAGATTTCCCTCATTTTCCGACCGAAGATTTACTTCCTCGAAATCGAATATCGTTTGTGTTAATCAAATCTAGACGAACTCTCTGGCAAAAACTTCACATTAAGAGATTTTTCATTTATTTTATCTGTATTCTTCCAAATTACTTTTTGAGAAATAGTAGAAACCACTCGCATTGATAAATCTACGATCTGTTTATATGAAAAGTTTTATTTGGAAACTAAACAGACTTTTCCAGATATTCGCTTTTCTCGC
>CAJUYG010006677.1:0-11860 GCA_910591675.1 Galerucella calmariensis | reverse complement strand
TGCTATCATTAAAAGTGTCACTTTTAATGACAGTTGTACAAAAAGGTCTTTAAAACACGCGCGATTTTTAATAGAGCAATAGAGCAAGTGTTTTAAAGACCAGTTATCCACGAATACTTTACGCTAGTTTTTTTTATTGTTGCACTTTGAAATTATAAATACTGGTCTATAACTAATACAACAACAAAAAATGGAAATCATAAATAAGAGCTAAATGACAAATGGTTGAATTCGTGATGTATATGATGTATACCTTGCATTGTCAAGGAAATGAGAAAAACATAAACTAATTTGTATTTTGATGGAAGTTCAACCTTATTGAGTTTTGTGAATGTCAATAGTATCAATTTAAATACCATTTCCTAATATTTGAAAAATCGAAATATAATATTTCAAACAATACCAACGGCAATTTCCATTTTAATTTATAAATTTGACATTGTTAAATATTGTTAGAATAAAAGTTTTGACGTTACAAACTACTCTTGTCAGATTAATATTAAAAAAATTGTCCTTTAGATATGATTTAGACCATAGATTTAGACTTCGTTTCTCGAGTTGTTGATGTTGCCACGGAAACTTTAAAACACGCGCGTTTTATAAAGTTCGATTTAAACACGCTGAGGCGTGCTTTAAATAGGTAAAATCGTTCACCAATGAAAAAAAGGTAGAACGTGTCGCGGGACACACGGTAGGAACTTTAGTTCCTTTTAAGCAAAAGCTATGTAATACATCTGACGTTATAGATAAACAATTTGCATATTATTTGGTGGTTGAGTAGTAGGCACACCAGACTCTCACGCGGTAGACCCGGGTTCGATTCCCCGCGAGGAATTTTTTTTTATTGTTAATTTTATTTTCAAATAATCATTCTGCTTGATATTATTAACGACAACAGGTAGAGGTATGTAATATTTAGCAGAATATTCATTATTATAGATAATGGTACGGTACCCTTCATGAGGGAGTCCGACTGGCAACATCTACGTATAACAGCATCGTATATATTTAAAAAGGGAAACCGTAGCATAATACAAATTGGACATTCAAGAACTGTACGTTTACCACAAAATTAGTGGAAAGATAAAATTGAATTGTTAAATTTTCAATTTGAAGTTATATTACAGTTTATAGAAATTTTTATTTTCTAGATTTTTTCTTAAGTGGGTCGTAGAAAAAATATGATGTTCGACTCGTGTGGATTGTCCATATCGCACTTGAACAATTGAGCACTTCGCCTACGGCGTCGTGCTCCATCTTCGTCCTCGTGCGATATGGCCATCATATCCACACTAGTTGCACAAACTACAATTTCTTTCAAAATATGCCCTTTTACATTTAAAAGCAGCCTACCAAATGTCATATCAATTTATCCATCCATTTTAAAGTTATCGAATTAAAACATTCAAGTTTTCAAAATTTCAACACCCTGTATTTCGAAAAGTAAATGTGCTAGACCCCTTAATCGCGCAAAAAAATTATGGAAATGATAGTAAAAATTTATCCGAACAAATTCAAGTAGATCACTAGCACTGCGAATACCAGCTTTGCATAGAATTTCAATATAGCATCGGTGGTTCAGTGGTTAGAATGCTCGCATTGCACGCGGGAGGTCCGGGTTCGAATCCCGGCAAGAGCATATTTTTTATTATGAATCGCTGCTTCGTAAACGAGAGAGAGACTAAGGAGGCACAAGCACGCAAGCAAGGCACATAACGAAGCAACGTAACATAACGTAGCGTAACGTAACGCGTAACGGTCAGATCTTTTGCGTCGCGACCCCTGGTCGCTCAAACATAACCTGGCGTAAAGAACTAAAGTTCCAAAAATATTTTATTATAGTCAGGTTTTTTTTGAAATAAGTGACATTTATGTGAAGAGTGTGGGTAAGACACAAGATGCAGTATTATCCAATATGAAAATATATAAAAGTTTTCATCTACCTAACCTAACAAGCTTCTATAAATAGTATAACAGCATTAAGCGGGAAAATCGTGCCCCACTATGGCTTTTTCGTTCAAAATAAACAAAGACTGCTTGGGTATTTTCATGCTTTTTATATTTTACTTCTATTTTTAACTTTTTAAATTCAGTTTACGTCATAGAGAAATAAAAAAAGGTTCGGTTAGGTTGTTAATTTGTCTATGGTTTACGCTTACTAAACATGAATTTTGACATTCCATATTTGTTAAAAGGCACCAACTGTTGTTATATGCAACTTCTAAAAGGCAATCCTCGCACGAGTGAATTTTTCTGACCTAAAACTCGCATGGCGAATTGAATGTAGTGAGTCTTAAAATGTGAGGAAACAAATAATAAATTTATACAATTTAGACATGTATACGTTATAGTAGAATGTTTCTAAAGCAATTAATAAAAAAAATCATACATAAATACGTATTTTAATCGTCAGATGTTTATATTATATGAGTTCTCTTAATAAAATTTTCGTTTTAAAATACTAAAGAATAAGATAAGAAAAAATAAACCCAAACTCTTAATTTCTTTCATGAACCCAATTTGCCGAAATCTGATGCTTCTTGGTGTAACTTTAGCTTTCAACAAAAGATTAGACCTTCTAACACGCGCCTTTGAAGAATGCATTGAGAAAACATGGAAAGATTTCCGCAAATTCTGTAATTCAATACCTTTCAATAGAAATAGTTTTAAATACCCAACTGTAGTAGGCGGATCTCAATTATTATAAAGCAGTTAGTTGTACAGCGTAGCGATATAATTTATATATGAAAATGGCAGAAGTTATAAAAATACTTATGTAATGCTGGAAAATAGCCGAATATCTTTATATCCAAACAATATTATTATATTAAAATTATTAAAAACAACTATAAATATGCAAATATCGAAATTTTGTTAACAATATAGTCTATTTGAATTGTAATTTACGTGACAAGACCGGAAAGTAGTGTTTTTCAAGTCGAGACAAGCAGATTCCAGAAGCAGATTCCTGGAAGCTTGGTGAGACCTGAAAAACACTTATTTTCGGGTGCGTGACGTACAATATTTTTTTTAAGACGGACACTTCGATATACATTTAATTTTTTAATTTACTTTTTATAACAAAGTGATTAACAAAACTTAAACCAGATAAAATAATAAGTTTGACATAAACGACAAATTCAATTCAAAATCAACGAACTGTCATCACTCGACAATATATCGAAACGTTACCATAGTAACGAAATCAAGGTAGATTGTATTATAAAAGAGCGATTGGAAAAATGGAAACAAAATGGACGTCAGGTATCGGCAATAGTAGTTTACCTATAACTAGTGCGGAAAGTGATACTTTTCCGCGCACGCTATTGCAGATGGCCGAACGACGCTTTAGCGGAGCTCGGCCAGCAATCGTGTGCGGAAAAGTCACTTTACGCACGTGTTAGGTACACTATTTTTTCTACTAGCATGCGGAAAAGAACCCAAAAGTTAACATAAAGGAACATTTATTGTTGAATATAAATCAACAAATTAATTATTATTATTTTACATTCATTTGACGAGGCTTATACCAGAACTATTGAAACATTATTTAAAAACAATTTTTTTAATTATAAATTATAGCAGAATTATAATAAATTTATCAATGTTTCAGTCATTTGGTAAACTACGATCATACAGCATACTCCCCAAAAACTTAACAAATCTACTTTCCGCACTAGTGCGGAAAAACGACTCTTTCCGCACTAAAAAGGGTGCGAAAAGTGGACTTCTCCCCTCGCTAGTAGAAAAAAGCTTTTTCCGGTCCCTGGCGTCCATTTTCGGGTCTAGATCGGCAAAACGTTATTTTCTGGACGAAAAATTGTCCAGAAAGTGTATATTTTCTGGTCGGTCTTAATAAAAAGCTTTTTCCTGTCCCTGACGTCCATTTTCCGGTCTTGATCGGCAAAACGTTATTTTCTGGACAAAAAATTGTTCAGTATGTGTATATTTTCTGGTCGGTCTTAAAAAAAATTATTTATAGCACTGTTGGCAGAATTGAAAGATCATTGGACAATAAAGAATCCTCCCAGGGGTGACATTCCGTTCATATAAACTATATTTAAAAACCAGGAGGAGTGATTTGAATTTAAGTCGGCAATTCTGTAGACTTCTGATTGGTCAGATTCAGCCCAGTTTCACACAACACTTTTTAATATTGACATCAGCTGATAGTTTTCATTTTTGATAGTTCTGACAGATAAATAAATAAATATTGGATGAAAAACCAAAAATATTCTGAAGCAGTGGGTACATTATTACTTTACATTTTTTTTAAAGTAGTAAAGTCGGTTTAGCGAGTATTAAGGAAATAATGAAGTAGAGGAACATTATATAGTGCAGAAAATATTGGTGGAATACCGGGACTTTTGAAAATTATGATGAGTGAATAAAAAATGTCGTTCGAAGAACAAAAATGTTATCTGTTCTGGACAAAATTTTGCAAGCTTCGAAGAAACGTTCAGACGTTCTTGAAACAAATTAAATTTATCTGTGTCACCTTTTGACGAGTCAAATGTAGGTACTATTTATTTGTTATATACATATTTGGGAAGAAATCGTCAAAGTTCATCGGAGGAACATGCCATGGAAGATATAAAACAATACAGAAAAGAATGGGTTTGGTAGAGAATACATTATTGGTTTTTGAAGTTAAAAAGAAGGAAGAAGGTATCTCAGAAGTATTTGAAAAGTGGTTTATTACACTTAATCCGGCAACATAAAGATAACTGTTGTTAATATTTAAATTAATACTGCATATTGCTCTACAATGCTATTAATTTTGTAGTATTGTTATTGCCAGAACATATCAATTGTCATATTCTTTTCAATTTAATTGTAATAAATATAATTAAAGTATCTTGACTATCTGTAATTCTCCACCATCAACAATGGCCAATGGCCATAATTTGTTTGTTGTCGATTTGAATCTGAATCTTCTTTTGTTTGAATAAGAAACGAAACAGGAAAAAGTCTTACATTTTGTTTAATGCGTAGGTACATCTGAAAAATATACTGCAGATCAGAGGAGAAATCGACTTATGACTAATGTCTTTGCTATCAAGGCATATTTAATATATTTGGAACACGACTGTTGACTACGTTTTCGGAACACACCCTTTAGTAACTAATCTGGTAACTTTTAGTGGTGTGAGTAAGGCTTTTCAAATTACTCCTCCTGGTTTTTAAATGAACTTAAGCGATCGCTTTTAAGCGACGTTGCCTGCGATTTTACATTTTACATTGATATTTTGACAAGGAAGGATAGAAAATACGTAGGCGACACCTTATGGGTATCAGAAATTGAAACTATTATTTGTCGCTCCAAAACAACCAAATTTGGTGAACGGAATGTGTTTATTGACAAGATCGATTTAAAACTCGCTATTGTGAACAGAATGCCACCACTGGGTATATTCATAGACATCGCGGGAGCGTTTGATGAAACAACCTTTCCTACAATTACCCAGCAGCTTAACTCCGGGAATGTACCCCTGGTAGTGGAAGAATGGTTAATCAAGATGCTAATACTTATTGCTCCAGTAAAGCACGGAATATTTGGTGTTGTCACTGAAAGATCCTGAGGTGAATATACCCAGTAAGACCATTCAATTAGGGATCACTTGTTTGAAGCAGCAGGACTATCCTGTTTACGACGACATAGCACCTCTCCAGATTTCACAAACTAGACTGTATATGTTTATTACAGGGGCAATGAAGACATGTCTAACGGCGATTATGGAAGTAGTTTTTAACTAAGTGTATAACTTTCCATTGAAACGCAAAAAAAGGTAGGATTCCAGCTTACCAGGGCCAAGGAAATTTGAGGAAAACCCCAGCATCATCCAAGCTATAGAAGATTGTGCCCAATTAAATGTGAACGAAATATTTAAATAGCAAAATTTTGATTAAGTCGGATATCATGGATGTCATTAAAGCACTGAAGAATGTCTAGGAAAACTAAATGTATTCAAGATTAGCATGGTCACCAGGACACGGTGGAATAAAAGGAAATGGAATAGCGGATATACTAATAATGAAAAGATCCCAAACATCTCTTTGAAGATCGGAATCCTTTTGCAGAATCAGCACCATTGTAATATTGGAAAAAATGCACGGAAAAAAAATTTCGGACAATTGGAAAAATCTATTAGATCTAAAATAATCAAAGATCTCCTGGGAAACTGCAACAAAAAATATGCAGAGAACGCTGCTGATTATCTAACTCGACAGGCTTATCGTGGCACGGCACAGGCGGACACTGTCTTGAGAAAATTAGGTAGCCATTGTTCGTAGATAGCCAAGTTCGTCTGCCAATATACAGTTGGCAGAAGCAAACGTGAGCCCTGGTGGGCGTGTTCATGTCGCTGTAGTTGTATTTTTGAAGTAACAATTCGATATTTTGAATCGATAACAAAATATCGATACCATAAATGTCAACTGTTAAGAGATATGTAAACAAAGTCAAACTTGCTAAAAATGTAACTCTAAATATTAATAAAAAAATTTATATTGGACCAAAACTAAAACTACCGTTTGCCCTAAATGTCTATATTTTCAAATTACATGACTGTATTAATGTCATGAAAAAGAAGGGTAAAGTTTCTATGGAAAGCAACAAAATATGAACTGGTTATAGTGCAGTGCTGCAGATGCAAAAATGAAAATTACCCGAACTTACTATTCAAATTAACAAAATTTGTCAAAATTACCAAAAGTACACATTGGTTATCTAAATAAAGTCTTCGACCTTCTTCAATATGGAAAATCCCCAAAAACAATAGCCATTTTTTATATCCCTTTTACAAAATATTCGAAAAACTATTGGATCCAAATTAGTAAAATTGTCTAAAAATCGGATAATCATCCTCGCATTGACAACACTGATACAGAATAAATAAAATGATGTATGTTGATGAAATCACTCGGTCATATTATTTCGATTATATTTAACAATTAATAATGGACAATCGTTAACATTGGCTCTTGATTGGCTGCTTGCGATGACCTTATTTTAATTCGCATATTTTCCGGGGCTCATGTTTGGTTCTGTCAACTGTATTTTTACTAACAGGCTTGCATGGAACTTAGATGAACTTTTATTTTATATTATTGCATCTGTTTGTTTGATGATTTCGAAAGTATATTCTTCCATTATTAAGTACGAAATTTTGTTTTCTACACAATATATTATTCTAAAATTTCATATAGAGGGCATTTCTAAATTCATGCGACAAAATTCAGGAGGGGATTGCTCAGTCCAACCCTTTCCGAGATATTACCCTTAAAAGGTGGTAACTGAAATTGAGTTTTAATTTTTTTTCTAAAATTTCAGTGAAGCTGGAAACTTGACATTTTGTAATTTTTGTGCATTTCCAGAATTTAATATGAATCGTATTACATTTTTAATTTTTACTGTTTTCCACTTAATTTATTAAAAAAATTATAAATTATGGTGTTTATTTTTTTTCTCTATACTTAGCTATTGGTTTTGAAAAAACATATAAAAATAAAAAGAAGTATTTTATTGTATTTATTTTATAAAAAATCATCTCCAAAAAAAGTTTTGATATGAAATAAAGTAAGGGCTGCTAATTTCACCCCCGTATAGTGTAACAGAAATATTGAAAAGCTACCCGTGGCTAGTCCTTTGCGAGTGTACGAAAATTACAGAATTTCAAGTCTCTATCAAACTCATTTTCAGTCACCACCTTTTAAGGGTGATATCTCGGAAAGAAGTGGACTGAGGAAGTTTTCTCATAGGAAAGACCCATCTTAATTTAATACAAGCAATCACCTCCTGAATTTGGTAGCATGCTTTTAGAAGCACCCTGTATATACAAAACATAGCACATGAAAGCAGATATTGTACAATAAAGCTGTAGTTTCCTGCAGTCATTCATTCATCAATCCACAAAACGGTAGACGCCGGTCGAAATCGTATTCGTGTGACTTGGACTAATTTAATTTTGTAAGGATGAAATTTGTGATAGATATTGTTGTTCTTCTAACATAAGTTGTCCTTAAACGGCAACTTCCATAGACTCGTTGTTAACTACTCGTTTCTCTTGTTTTTTATTGGCCTTGATCCTGTTTTAAAAAATGTTTGCATTAATTCAGTTACGTACTTATAGACTATGAGCCCATGGGGAAAAAGTGTCGCAATTTGAAACAGCAGCAAACCCATTCAGAACGATAGTTTATCATACCACTATATCGGTTCCAGCACTATAGCACTACTGTCAAATCTTTCTTTACTTATATGTCGTATAATCTACAGAAACAAATGCCGTACAGTTTCAAATCACCTTTTTAGAGGGTAAAAAATGAGAGTTTTCAATAATTTTCCTAGATTTTCCTTACGATTATTTTTGAGTGGCATAGAGTTTCGACCGATCTCCTATGATTCTACTATCAAATGTAACAAACGGCGTACAGTTCCATATCACGGTTTCAGGGGGTGAAAAATAAAATGTTCAGTTTTCCACTGCGCTTTTCTGCACAAGAGAAAATGAACGCCATAGTGCTGGAGCCGATGGTGGCATGATAAACTATCGTTCTGAATGGGTTTGCTGCTGTTTCAAATCGCGACACTTTTTTCCCCATGGGCTCATAGTCCATTATATGTGGCAGTCTTTTCCAGGATAAGTAGCATAAAACTGTCTAGCTGTGGCTCCTGCAAATTTTTTGTCCAACAATGCAATAATGTATAGGGATTTAAGCTAAAAAAATTGGGTGGGGTTACCATAGGGGGGAGGGGGTTGAAGTTATAACGTCATCATATGAGCAAAAACAGGTGTCCTTTCAAATGGATTTTTGACGTGTTTTTTAATTTTTTTATAAAAGTGACGCTTTCAGAATTATGTGGGGTGGGTAGTTTTGATTGGAATACTAAGATGCTCTTCGCCTTTTTGTGTGTTGTGCGCTGGGTATAAAAATGTATTTTACCCTTTCGGATAACAAAAATGCGGAAGCAAATTAGTTTCTTATTAAGCGATTATGCCAAACTTTTACCTGATAATTCGAACTGTTAAGATTACCGTAGTGCTATATTTTACCAATTTGATTCTGCAGCTCAAGACTGTTTGATCCTCAACATTTTTTAAAAGACTTACATTAATAAATAATGATATTCGTTGTTACATACTTAGTTATAATGCATCTTGGTAACTAAATTTCCTGTAAAATATAATGTACCTACCTATCACTTAATACTTATCAAAAACCGATGCGAAAAACTTTCCCAATCGTTTCCATCATATTTGCGTCAAGTTCAGTAAAAATCTAAAGAATCCAATTTCCTGTAGCCTCATTCATCTGGGAAAATTAATAAAGAAATTAATAAAAATTAGAATTGTGTTCTCGACACATTAATTTTCAAAACCCGATCTAATAAAATTCCATCTAGTCGAGCCGCAACGTCTCATCCTCCTTTTTGCCACGAGGAAAATGAGTTTTTTGTGGCACAAAAGGCAATATATTTTCTAAAATGGAATACACCGGAAACTGGTTAAACGGCGTATACGCACGCGACAACCCCTTAAAACAAGGGTGTAGTTTAAGGGGTGAAATATAATCATATATTTACTTAATATTCCTAAAACAAAAATAGTTATATTTGATCATAAAGACGACGACAAGGATTATTTTTATGGAATATGAAATCTATTTCAACATTTATTAGAAAAGCAGGCTTTTTTCCCGAGCCCGTCAGAAAATGTTTACGTTGTCCACTGTACCAGTTTGAACAAGTTCTTAGCTGGGTGTTTGGATTGTTGTATTTTTTCCTCTCCAAAGTGCTTCAGTCTAATTCCGTGTAAGTTCTGAAAGCAAAGTATGTGAGTAGGTGTTTCGTAATAAAGTTCACATTTTCTGCACATATAGAATCACTAACCTTGCCCATTTTGCGCAGATGTTTCCTCAGGGTTCAGAGTCCAGTCATAAGGCTCTTCAGTTCTAATATCCTACTTGAGATTCCTTGTCAAGCCTGTACAGTAAACTTTTTGTATGGAGGTGCCTTGTGTCCATTTTGAATTCCACGATTTCCCCTCTTAAGTAATTCCACCAAACGGTCACAGACCTATGAAGTCTCCCTTTGTACCTCATTTAGCTAACTGGTCCGCCATTTCATTACCTGCAGCTTTGTTGTCCCTTGCAGCATGTTAAGGAATTCTTTACAGTATTTTACCAGTCTAGTCCTAGTTGTTGGATTAATGCTTTTGCAGGTCCTTTTTTGTCCAGTATATCCTTATCTGATGTTGATTGATTGATTGACTATAAAGGCAATCGTGTTTGCTTGAAACACAGACGTATATAGACCAAGGCTAAAGAACATTGTCTTTATAGGTCCATTTATACCAGCTCCCGCGCCATGGTTTGTTTTGAAACCATCGGTGAACTAGAAGATTTCTCCAGAATTACCTGGGGCATCACCTGTTCCCTAGGGGAGGATGATATTCACTCTCTCTGTGTCATGCTATCAAAAATCATGTGACCTATGAGTTCATCCAGTATTGTCCTTCTCGAACGTTGTACGGGGACGAAAAGTCTTCTGATTCCAGAATTTCCATCGTTGCCTCCACCCTTATAAAAAGTTCAAAAGGAGCTTTTATTGATACCGTACCCGTGCTGTTCATTGCCTTGGTAATACCAAGGAGGGTTTGTCTCGGGATTGCAGTTAATATGTTCACACTTCTGTCCTCATCCGCCAGACTATTGTTCCATAGGAGATCGTTGGCCGTATTACAAATGTGCTAAGCCAATAGAGGGATGCCCTGTAATTAAAAAACCTTCTTAAACAAAGATTTCAAAGGATAATCCACATCACAACATACCATTTATTAGGATAGATGATATTTGTTTTCTAATCAAATTTATCATACATCTTGCTCTTTGCTTAACGATTAATGAAAATAGAGTGTTCTCACTCAACTGTTGCATACATTGTGATTTAGTATAATTTTTAACCGCAATTGGAAGTAGTACTCCTGGAAAACCTTTATTGTTGAAAAATGACTTTAAAACATGAATAATACTGAAAAATATTATTAATCATTATTAATATTTGTGAAAACTTTCTATGAATAAAATATTTCTGCACGTCCTTGGCGACTACCCCTTGCAGTTGAGTTAAGGGTGGTTTTTACTAGCCCAGACGGTTATTAAAACTGAAAACTGCATAAATTGTGAGTTTCGGAGAAAACTTTTATTCAGGAGGCGGGGGTATGAAAGGATAAGGTAGTTGTAACGATATGTGAATCTTGGCAAACGAAATGAGTTTTTGATGAGAAATTATTATCTCGAACATACATTTCAAGCAACAATTTAAAAAAATGAATAAATATTAGGTTATATACAATTTAAGCAATAATGAAACTGATTGAAGTTGACAGTGAGTATTTCATGTACCTATTGCTATGTATATTGGCTGTGCGACTGCAAGAGGCTAAAACACGCTAGAAATAATGAAACAGCAAATTTTATCTAAAAGTTATCTTGGTATGTATGTATATCACATTCACTGAGACCTGATAGATCTATTGTGTCCCCTTTTATAAGCTTTCAGAGTGTTTGGTTCCTGGCCCGTGGGTACACTCCTATTTCAGTTCTTTCTAATGCTTTTTGAGCCGTTTGTGTACCATTGAATGGCGTTCTTTTCCAAGTCAGGTAATGCTAGTTGGATCCCATTTATTCTTGTTGCATAATTCTGTAACCAATTTCTTTCAAAAGCTATACTTTTTCATCATTCCATCTTGTGGAATGTCCCAGGTTTTCTTATTTTTAAGAAGTAAGGAGGAGGCTTTCTGCCACACTTTCCACCAACATATGCAGTAGGTTGAGAATCACTTCCTTGGCTGCCGTT
>CAJUYG010006676.1:287-11861 GCA_910591675.1 Galerucella calmariensis | reverse complement strand
CGAACACACACTCTCTTATTGACGATAACTCCGGACATATCCGGAAATATCTAGGTGTCACATTTGACAGTAAGTTAACATGGAACTCTTATCTAGAAAACAGAGTAAAAAAAGCATACATCTCTTATGAACAGTGTCGCAGAACCATCGGCCGTACCTGGGGAATGTCACCCAGGGTTACTGCCTGGATCTACACTGCCATCATCAGACCTATGCTAACGTACGGCGCGATTGCCTGGGGAGTTAAAGCAAACCAGCTGACAGTCGTCCGTAAACTGGATCAAATTCAAAGAACAGCATGCCTCAACACAACAGGAGGCATGAGAACCACACCAACCAGAGCGATGGAGGTGATCCTTGGTCTCACTCCCCTTGACATACACATTAGATTTTGATGACCATGACACGCTTACGCTCTACCGGTATACAACCTGACGTAGGATCTGGTAGATTGAGACGTAACCTATGGCGTGAGGCACTCAATGAGGTCCCACTGCTGCAGGCAAATACGGACGCAATCTCACCACAATATGCCTTCCACAGGCCCTACAAGGTAATCATCAAATATAACACACAAGACACATCAGAAGAAGGCGCACTCCGCATCTTCACGGATGGCTCTAAAACCAATATGGGCTCAGGATGTGGAATTTACTCCAGATCTCTGAACCTAAACATCAAATGGGCGATGGGCTGTAATGTCAGCGTTGCTCAAACAGAGCTCACTGCTATCTACATCGCCGCAAAAGAGATTACCAAAAGAAACACAGGTAATAAAATTCACATCCTCACGGATAGTAGACAAGCACTACTAGCCCTGAACAGACCACGTATCACATCAGGCCTAGTACTAGAGTGTCACCTGTCCCTGATCGAAGCCTGTAGCAACAACGAAGTCACTCTAGGCTGGATCAAGGGGCACAGTAAATCGAAAGGTAACCACATTGCCGACTCACTAGCCAGGAAAGCAGCCTCCCAAAAACTCTTGGGACCTGGCACTTTCATTGGTCTGTCGGCGTCGGCTATGATTGACCTAATAAAGGAACACTCCCTTGATAAGTTTAAGGGTAGATGGGACGATGCAGAAGGTTGCAGGCTTGCCAAGGAACTGCTGCAGTACCCGGACGGCAAAGTAGCCAAAAAATACGTGACTATGAACAGACAGAACCTTCGGACAGCCACGGGTATTCTGACCGGTCACTGCCACTTACGAAAACACCTCTACAGACTGGGTCTGTCTGACACTTCACTCTGTAGAGGATGTGAACAGGAAGATGAGACTGTCGAACACATTCTTTGTGAATGTCCGACACTCTCTCAATTTAGGTTTTCCGTATTCGGCGAGTAAAGGCTAACACAACCCAACATGAGGGAGCTTACTTCCGGCGACGTTATCGCCTACTTCAAGCAAGTAGGCTGGATGACGAGCCAGAAGGAAGTCTGAACCTCGGAAGGATGTACAATGGGCCAATTGTGGCCTAAGTGCTGTGGGGGTCACCCACCCTTCAAATTCTTACAGATTACAGATTACAGAACTCCGGACACTCGCATAAGACATGCCTGACAGTTTCATCTTCCTGTTCACACATCCTGCATAGAGGTGTGTTCACTAGCCCCATAGTATGGAGGTGTTAGTTGACAGCGGCCAGTCAGAAATCCTACTGTTTTTGCAGCGTATTGAAGGTATTCATGGAAACGTACCATAAACTCATTTGTTGTAACGAATGGGTTTATGGATTACTAAAATGATTACTAAAATGACACTTGGAATTACAAAGAACATCATTTTTAAAACAAAAACATTAACCGGAATGAACTGGCGCCAACACGCTAAACAAGTTCTCTCCCCATGACCTGGAATAGTTCATAAATGCAGTAAGGGTGGAAGGTAAATGTATTTGTCGTGCGAGATATGTTATATAGATTATTTCACCCTTTAACAAGCTGCAGATCGTTATTCTATGAAATAACTAGCTAAACCATGGAATACAAGATAGTTTTATACTTTAACGGACACGATCAGTTATTTCATGGAATAACTAGGCATTCTATAAAATAACGGATTTAATACTTTAACGGTGGCATATATATTGAAAATATAAAAGGTGTAGGTTTTATAAGGAATTAACTTTGGTACCATATTTAGTGAGGAAGCCACACATTTCTCATAATTGTTTCCATTAGTTCGCTTTATGGAACAAAAAGTTATTGAATATCAGCTAATTAAAACTGAGGGCGTGCAGACGAATAATTCAATAAACGCCATGTAATCTAATATCAAATGATGTAGACAATCACATGAAAATTGCGCTATTTCCATTACACGGATTCGCTCTCGGATTATATCGCAACCAATTGAACATAGTACAAGTCTGTTTATTATTCGAACATCGTTCATTATCGTTGTCCCTGGGTTGTGTTACGGTAATATCTGATGCAAGTGATCAGATCACTTGTAATTGGTCTGTTGGATTGACCGTTTTTGCGGTAAAAATAGAAATATTAATGGCTTTGATTTATCATTGGAAAGTTTCATTCTTTTTCCTGACAAAAATAGTTTGTTTATAGAGTAATGTGGAAAAATGCGAGGAATAATTAAAATATTATTTAAATAGTGAAGGAGCGTTTACAATGCTCAAGCATATACAAGAAGAGAAAGAATTATTGAGTTTGAAGTTCGAAGAAATTTTTGCATCAGGTACGGCAAGAGAAAGCTGGTACAGTTGTATTCAAAAAAAGGTTACAAGAATAAGAATGTCATCCTGATTGCGTAAAACATGCTAAAATTAAAGGTTATCGAATGGCTTGAGTTGTCAAAATAGAACCTACGTCTATAGACCGTTCCAGAATGACAAGTTAGCCATATTGTGCTGGAGGGCAACAAAATTGAATAGTTAGCGTTAAGCTCGAACTCCAGCTTGCTTTACGCAAATAGGATTACGTTAAAGTCTTTTTCCAATACTTAACAATGAAACCAAGCGAAATAAGGACAAAATATTCCAATGAACATCATTGAAAATCTAAACAATGGCGTCAGTACAGTTTGCCTCAATGGCAATTGACATCGAACGGATGACGGACGAGAACATATCACTGACGTATGTCTATCTCGCGTCTTTTCTATGTAATTGAATGGTCCAATCGGTCCAATGTACATACACAGAAGCAACGTGACGCGAACGACCGGCGCCACTTGTAAGGTACGTTTTCCTCCACATTCGCCAGCCGCTAGTAGCCGCCAAAAAGTAGTGACGACTTATTTGCCATGACACCTATTTATGTATTTAAACGGGAGTGTTTTTCTATCCGCTACTGAGTAGCTGCTACCCAAATTAAGCCGCTATTGGGCGGAGTAGAATTCAATGAGACCTCTGGCGGAAAAAATTGTCGCAACGAGTAAAATATTCGTTTTGCATTGTTTTTGTATTATATGCAAGTCAACGTAATTACCGTAAATTCCTACTTTATTTGTTTAATTTTAAGTCAGTGACAAGTTTAAAACTGTTTTTCTATTTAACGCAACTGTCATCGTCTATCATTTCTGAGGTAATAAAATATTCCCTTCCCTGCAACTGTAGATATGACTATATCGAAAATAAAATGAAAACACGAAATCAGACCTAAAACTAAAGAGTTAATTGAGCGCTTGTTGTACTTCTCACAAATATCAGCCATACCTATTACTCTAAAAATAAAAATATTAGGAGTCAAAATTTACTTTGACAACACAAAATACTAAAGCACAAGCGAAAGTGTTACAAAGCACACACTGAAAATAACTAAAACAGCAAAATAAAACCACTTAAATATCAAAAGGCTTATACGGCAGCTGATTTGTTTTACTCGTTGCTAAGATGACATTGACATTTCAGAGCGCCATCTATCGAATTCTACTTTTTCCAATTCGCTCAGTTGCTGGTCGCCAGACCTCTCTGGGAGCAGACAAGCGACTGATTTGTGACGGTTTTTCAGGTAGGATAGTGTTTTAAAGGTTATCTTGTAGTCGAATAAATTCGGAAAAATTCTTTACATCTTGATTCATTATCAACCAAATGTTTATTGATCAAAATAAAGTGAAATCTTTCATACTGCCCATTTGCAATACCTTTTTCCGCCTTCTACTACTTTCTAGTGCTAATTAAAGAAGCAAAATTTCATAATGAGCCTGATAATGTAGGAGCATTAAAATCTTTCTTGGTTTGGGAATATTCATTTTTTTATTATAGATGTAGCAGAGAAATATATTATACAATAATTATTAATGGGGAAACATCTCTTTGCAAAATTCGTCGACGAATATAATCGCTGCTACTTTGGTCGCAGTCGTTAGCGATCTGCGACTGTGGAGGAAAACGTACCTTAACACAGAAGCAACGTGACGCAAGCGACCGGCGCCACTTCCGCGCCATTAGTATTCCCTTGCCACGTCTATAAGTATTTCGTGGCGTGAAGAAACACACGCCAGTTTGATGTCGCTCGTTGTATAGTCCAAAAGCGAGAGAATATGGGGTCTATTCTGTAACTAATCATTTGTAATTTAGAGGCCTTTTAAAAATAAGTTTTTAGCGGGCCTTTAAAAACTTGTTGTTGAAATGCTATTCTGCAAGTATACATTTTAGAGGACTCTTAAAAATTATTTATTCTAAAGGGTTCCTTTAAAATTTCAATTAGAGTATCTGGCAACAGCGCTTTTGTCATTTAATAGCTAAGCTAGAGACCTGCTTTAATGAAAAAAGAAGATAAAGTTAATGAAGATAGAAGAAGAACATTTGTATTTGATGGTAAACTAACCCAAAAATCACCCTACATAAAGTGTTTTTGGTTCCATGCATGCAATTATTATAAGTTATATACAGGGTGGTCGGTAAGTAATGGTCCAAAGTGGAATGGAAGATTCCTTGCATAAAAATATCACAATTGGACGCAATTTCCTTCAATAAGTATTGATGATAAGAAAGATACAGGGTGGTAAAGTTTAAATGTCAAAAAGGTTTTTTCTCAGTAAATTGGAAGATTTTGGATATACCAACGTGAAAATTTGAAAATAGGTGATTTAGTGCCTGGGAAATCATAATATGTTATCCATTTCGATATATTTTCTAGAGGACGGCTCAAAAACTATATGGTTGGTGTAATATTGTCATAGATTTCGAAAGCGTATTGCTGGTAACAACCCGGCACCGAAGGCGGAGGGTTGCTACCTCAAAGCGACATGCTTGAGGAAAGTTATGGCAATGTTCTTGCTATATTATAGATTATTATTATACATTATTATTATTACTAACTTTATCATTTTTGTGCTAATAAATGAAATAAAAATTATGTAGGTGGGATTTGAAAATGCGAATATCTCGAAAACCAGTAACTTTTGAGACTAATGATAGGTATACCTTTTTGTCGCAGAAATGATGTAGTCTTAATATGTATCAATAAATAGAGAATTACCGTTAACGATAAACAAGTTAATCGCACATTTACACCAACAACATATCTTTTGTGGCGCCCTCTAAAAAATACATCGAAACGGATAACATATTATGATTTCCCAAGCCCTAAAACCCCCATCTTCAAATTTTTACGTTTGTATATCAAAAATCTTTCAATTTACTGAGAAAAAACGTTTTTGACATTTCAACTTTGCCACCCTGTATCTTTTTTATCATCAATATTTTGTTAAAGGAAGTTGCGTCAGATTGTTATATTTTTAGGCCAAGAATCTTCCATTTCACTTTGGTCCATTACTTACGGACCACCCTGTATAGTTATAAAAAATGTCACGGGCGCCGAGAACGACTAAAAAACAAAAAGGTTTATCAGTTAACATTCTTGACGACTTTTAAATAAATTAGTTTGTATTTGAAAAGGATCACTCAAGTCCCTTATACTTCTTTGGTGTAATGTAACTTCTGCCCTAGAATAATACATAAAGATTATCAATTTAAAATATTTCAAATTATATAACCTAACAATTTTTCTTTTTCAGTGGTTTGTGATTAATTCTTCAATCAAGGCTTCACTAGCAACATCTACACACGCCATTTTTGTTACCGTTATCATTTGAAGGCACACTGTTACATCCCTTTAAAATTAATAGTTTTAACAGGCTATTTCAAAGAAATCCTTTAAAATTTTAAGGGAAATGTAGTTAGCGAATACCGATTTGTTTTTAGCGACGGTTAAATTTTTAACGGCCTCTAAATTTTAGAGGAAGAGTTACAGAATAGACCCCTATTTGAGCTAGTATTCAATTTTTAGATCTACTCAGTAACTTTTTATTGGATAAAATGTAATCCCGCAGCCGAACTATGAAGTTCTGTTGATGTACTCGTTTCATAAATAGTTATAAAAAGCAAAACACAAAAATAGTGCAGTTCACTTATAAAATGAATCAAAATTTTCCTTTTATTCCATTTTCATTTTTCTTTCAATATCTATCCTAACTAGTATTGATCTATGTACCTACAGACTGTATCAATATCGCTAAAAATTCAAAAGTTCCGGGTCATGGATGCTCTAGATAAATCTAGAATACTTTTCCGTTACGTGATAGCCATTTTAAACTTTAATAAAAATTAATTTCTCCAGACTATCGCCGCTTACCTACTTCGCTACAATCGACAAACTGTCTAATATGAAAAATCTTTGCGTATGAGTCTCGGGCGGAGTTCCAAATTTTAAAGGGACTAAATATTTTATTAAAAGAGTAAATATTTAAAACCATCTACGTAACTTTTTTAATTAGAATTAAGTTATAATGATGGATTTATTACTTTTAGAAACTAAGGACTACTAAGGAATACTTTCAAAAATACATATATATTGTGTTGATATTACTTTTAAGGATATTATTTTTATATCCTTGTCCTAGGCTGCTGATTCCACTCAGGTCATGGTTCTAATTTTTTTAAATAAAATTGTAGAAAATTTCAAATTTAGGAAATTATATTTTACAATGAGAAGTTACATTACATCCAAATTTAGTATTCAAATAACAGTTATTTTATTTATGAAGAATCATGATTATTCCGATGAATTTTGTATTTGTTTCAATGATATTATTATTTTTATTCTTATTCTGATTGTTAAATAACCTACGATAACCACTCTTTAATTTTGATTTTTTAAATTAATGTCCAATTTGAATTATTTGAAATTTACTTCTCTATTTCTCTCCTCCATGCATAATTTTAATTCTCCATATCATACGAAACTTCTTGTTTATTTTCCTATTTTTTCCCTTAAATTTTGTGAACAGCTTCTAAAATTTTAGTCCATCCAATGTATTTTTCATTTCCACTCATATTTCCATACTTTTAAACTTCCATATTTAATTTTACTTCTTTAATAGATGACGTCGCAGTGCCACTCTGGCCAATAATTTTAAATAGGACCTTATGACAAATGATATCTCGTTTGGAAGTCATTGACATTGGCTACATAGCCATATTAATTTTGTTTCGGTTTTTTGTTTGGGTTTAAAGTAATTTTGACGGATAAATTGAATAAATACCAAAATTATTATTTCACATTTAAATATTAGAGATTTTTCAGTCCGTCTCTGGTTAGTTGTCAAAAAAATTTACGTTTTTATTTAATAGTATTTGTTGCTTCGCAAAGTTTTTCTAAATATCTTAAATAATGAATTTTATTATTGTTTAACGAGACGTTTAAGAGTTTACATAGGCAAAATGGTACGTACTCAAGCCGACAAAGTAGCAGCTATCTTAATAATTGGTGAATCGAAAGAATCTCCATGGAGCGGAACGTTTATTTAATGAGAGATACCCAGGTCGTCCTATCTCGAGAACTTATTTGGGGAACCTACAGGTAGTGTTCAAGATGCCAAACGATCTGGTCGACCAACATTTAGTGATGATAATAAAATTGATATAGTTGCTGAAATGATAGTGAACCCTACTTCCTCTTCTACTAAAGTTGCGTCTATCTGTGAAGTAAGTATAAGTACAGTACAGAGAGTGTTGGCTAAAAATAAATTTCATCCATACAAGTTAAAAATGGTGCACCACCTTTCGGATGACGACCCCGACAGAAGACTCGAATTCTGTGAATGTATGACAAATAAAATTAGTCAAAGCCCACATTACACAAAAACAATTAGTGACGAAACTACTTTTTGCCTATACACAAAATGTAAGGTATTGGAGTGACACAAATCCTCACACCTTTCGACCTTTCGTGAACAACATACCCAATTTCCAGAAAAAGTCAATGTTTGGGCAGGTATTTTGGGAAACCACATAGTTGGTCCTGTCTTCCTAAATTGAAATTTAAGCGGTGAAGTGTATCTGGAGATGTTACAAAATGCAATTGAGCCGTTAATTCTTGAAATTCTGGAAGATAATCCAGATGAATTCGGCCCTCTGGAAATAACCTTTCAACAAGATGGTGTTCCTGCACATTATTATGGTGCAGTAAGACGTTACCTGGATGAAGAATATCGAGGTAGATGGATCGGCCGGCGAGGTCCTATAGAATGGCCACCTCGGTCACCAGATCTGACACCATTAGATTTTTTATATGGGGGTACTTGAAATCCAAGGTTTATACTACGGCACCAGATAGCATTGGCGTTTTGAAAGAAAAAATTATTGAAGAATGCAATGCAATTTCAGCTGACACATTCGAACGAGTACGACAAGAGTTTACTAATAGGATGCATTACTGTCAGGAAGTAGACGGAGTACATTTCGAACACTTGCTATAAAAATCCATTGTTGATATTTGATTAATTAAATTTAAAAAAATAATTTCAATAATTATGGTATTTATTTAATTTATCTGTCAAAATTAGTTCAAACCCAAACAAAATTAATATGGCTATGTAGTCAATGTCAATGCCTTTCAAACGAGATATCACTTGCCATAAGGTCCTATTCAAAATAATTGACCAGAGTGGCACTGTGACGTCATCTATTACTATTACGTCACCTGTTACCATTCGTAGAGAAGTTTACAACACTTTATTTTCACCCTCCAAATTTTATTAGTGTAAGTGTAGCCGTTCAAAAGATACGAGGGTGTATATCAAAAATTATTTCATTTTTTCCCCTTAATTTTCTAAGAAAAATCCGTCTCTATTAATTTTAACCACACTCCTCCATTATTTTTTTTAGATCGCCCATATTTTCAATTGAAACTTTTTTATTGGTTTATTTTAGCTTAAGGCCCAAATTATCATTTAAATAAGGCTTCATTCTTCTATTTTTTTTATAAAATAATTGACAAGAAACTTTATAATCTATCACATTTGATAGTTCAATTATATGCAAATGTTTAGGTTAACATATTGACACATTTTTATAAAAAGATCAATATTATCCTATTAATACATATCTATACAATATAATATATATCATGATTTATTAGTTAAGTTAGAAGTGTGTAGTTCTGTTCGTTCCTGCTGCGACCCTTGGAGATCTATTGTGGCTCGTATCTGAATTTATTTCACTCTTAAAATATTTTATCAACCACACTGTCGACTTCATCTCGCCATTTACAACGGAATCCGGAATACGGCACAAATCTTTCTGATCGATACCGGTTATATCTCCCGTTCGACTTTTCCAACAAAGCCATATGTTGAGACTAAGTGTATTATAGTGGATTTTCTTCGCAAAATCTTAAATCTCAATTACGAAAGAACACACATAAGCAAGAGACGAGAAAACAGAGATTTAAGTTATACCGCAAAAATAAAGGAAAATTAGGTCGACATCAAAAGAGTCTTTATCGGAGATTCTTGATAGCTGTTCATGACTTGAGTTGGGGAAACGAAAAAGGGAATAAATAACAAGATATATATTTTCACCTTAAGACCACCGTGGCTTTGAAGGTTCTAATAAATTGGATTTTCAAGCAAATAACGATGAAAATTAATCATTTTCAGTGGGCTTAACTGGCTTAAGGCAATAGTCGTGCTAATTGTGCGTATTCACTTGCAGCTATACACTCTGAACGTACCAAACGCGCCGCCCACTCCAAACAATTTGCAACGAAACATTTTCGGGCACACTCTGAACTCGCTCTGAGTTTCTTGAGGTTCCCCATGCATCACCATACATTTTCAGAACTAATTACTCAACAACTCATGCTTTAATGGCTGCTTGGCTATTCGACATGAAGATAATCCTTTTCCCATTTTTACAACGCATTCCTTTCAAAAACCAATGTTATCAACTTTATTATTACTTATTTATTTATTTAGAGGAAACAAAACCCACAAAGATCTATATACCTCGTTTAAATTCTTCCCACTTCCGTGGCAGTTAGCAGGGAAGTTATTTTTTTTGTACAAGTGACATTTAAGTTTAAGCTGTTTAAGTTTAAAGTTCATATTGGACCTCGCTCAATGGAGGATACTGAAACAATTCAATCTTATAAAGTTCTAAGAACTCAGTGTTTGGTTCCTGGCCCGAACCCTCCTATCCCAGTTCCTTCCATTGCTTTTGATCCGTTTGTGTACCATTGAATGGCATTCTTTCCAAGTCTGGTAATGGTATTTGGATCCCATCCCTTCTTGTTACTTAATTCCGTAACGAATTTCTTTGAAAAGTTATACCGTCTGATTTCTAAGAAGTGAGGAGGTGGTTTTTTTTAATGATTCCCTCTCTACTCAGTCTGTATCTTGTTCTTTCTGCAACACTTCCATGGCTGCCGTTTGGCATGTTCTCATTGCTCCTGTAATGCATATACAAGTAAGTCTTTGAATTTTGGCTCCATAAGTGATGATTGGTCTCACTATGGCAGTATACATCCAGCTTAGGATTTTTGGGATACAACCCCAGTTTCTTCCTGCCAAATTTCTGCACACCACTAGAGCCATTTTTGCCTGCTAACACTTAGTATGTAATGGTGTTTACGGTTAGTGAATTTCTGTTTATTCTGTTGACCAGGAAAGTAACTAAAAATGACATAATCGTCTTGTTAACGTCAATAACCCATTCTTAATACCTACCCGACACATTCCGTTACTTAGAATCTAAGTTATGTCTAACGACCCTGTCATATTGGACTATTATTATAATGTAATATAAGAAAAAATGAATCGGAAAATATTGTTCGAAATATAATGTCCAGTTCATGCATATTTTTTAGTGGAAGATTAAAAATATTCGAGATCAGCTCTTACCTCACTATTTATTTGTCTTAATTAAACCTTGAAGCATGAAATTGTTGTTAACTGTGTTTTTTTGTGTGCGGCTACTACTGTCGCATAATTTTCGTTAGGGTTTGGTTAGGAATGTACATAAACTTCGGAGAAAAAGCGTAGTACTAATTAAGTTTCTAATTTGTTTCAGGTTTACAGAGTGTGGTGGCTTCGCGACGGAGAAAGACTGCTTAGTAATAATACTGCAGGAGTTATAGTTAGCAATCAGACCTTAGTTCTACAGGTGAGCACGTATACATATTAGATTCGAAGGGATCAAAATTACGTTATGTAACAATTAGTGGTTGCTCCTTGAAAACTAATTTTCAAATTTGTAAGGCGTTATGATAGTAAAAAAATATCAAACTATTATCATTAAGCGTTTTCGATTATTTACGTTTGGCTGC
>CAJUYG010006675.1:0-11861 GCA_910591675.1 Galerucella calmariensis | reverse complement strand
TGATATCGGAATAGTTATTTACGTAACAAGTCCCCAAAGTGATATTTTACGGGATGAGCAGGCAGTTTCCAGGGCGAGTCCCGTAAAATCAACATCGGGTAGCGTTACGTACAATACTTTTTCTCCAGCCGTTAGTAGATAAAATATTAAAAAATAATGGGGATAGATACCACGATATGTTCTTGCGCATGTAGCCGACAGCGTGTGACGTCATGTGGGAGTCTCAATCGGTGATGTACAATGCTAAATATATGGGAAATACTCTGTTTGTGTTTAATTTTCATGCATATTTCCACTTTATGAATGACTATTTAAATGCGACATGGTTTTTCAGATATAATATGAAATATTACTTTAATCTCAGCAACTTAGTTATCTTTTTTTGGTAAGTACAATGATGCTGGGAGTTAACAATGTACAAAACGTGTAGAAATAAGTAGGCAATATATATTTTCCACATTTTGAAAAGATTTGAAACATAAATATTTATGGGTGGGCAAAATGGAAAAACACCATTATATGATAAATATTTTATATTTCATATTTCTACCATTATATTTTATTTATTATACAAGACTCCTTAACAAAGGTGTCACTGGGATACGAAACGAGCCAAAGGAGAGTTTCGTATAGTTAATGCGAGTGTATTGACGACCATTACATGAAACTTGCATACACTATTTTTTGCTACGAAAAAGAAATTTGATTTGAAAAAAAATATAAAAAAATGCACAAACCGGGTCTCGAATCGAACCCGACATGTACCGGGTGGTCCAATAAGCCGATCTCTCGGCTATATATTAGAAACTATTCATGTTATAACTTTAGGAGAAAAAATTCCTTGGGAAAAGTGGACAAGAGAAATTGCTGGAAATTACTTTAAAGTTTCTAGGTTAACCGCTAGGGCGCGTAACCTGTAAAGAAAAATTAAAAAAACAGTTTTTTGTGAAATATGCCCAATTATACCCAGTGTTTAATTAGTAAACTGAAAAAACGCCAAAATTTCGCACAAATTTGTTCAAGTACTTTTTATTCTATTTTTCCAAATAAAGAGTGGGGGAAAGTGGGAAAGTGTTTGTGGATAAATACCTATAACTTTGGTTTGAATCAACCGATTTTAACGAAATTAGTGTCAATAGAAAGAGTGTAGATGAATTAATCACATCTACCATAAAACAATTGCATTTAGTTTTAATTGTCATAGGTAGAGGGTACTTTCGAATGAAAAAAATTAAAATTTGTTTTCCTCAAGAATGTTTAATGGAAACACCTAATTATTGTGAATAATAATGGAACTGGATTAAATTCTCAACAAAATGGCGCAAACCGCATGTTGATAGCTATTGTCGAAGTCAAGATATAAATAAAAACGCATAAACATAAGTAAGTATAGTATTGACTCACTCTGTATTATAACTTAAGATTAAATATGTAAAAAAATATCGTACATACATTTCGATCATTAAGACAGCAATTAAATGCTGCTTCAATCTCAGATTACTGCAATTGTTGAATCTACTTGAAGAACAACCGCATATCATGTCAAAAATTTTGTGGGCAGACAAGGCTACGCTTAATAGTGCGGGTGGTGTTAATCTGCATAATAAGAATAATTGGTCTGAAGAAAATCCGCACTGGGTAGAGGAAGTGCAGCTTCAAGGTAGATGGAGTCCTAATGTTTGGTGTGGTATAGTTGACAGAAAGATCGCAGGTTCATATTTCTTGGAACTTCAAATGGCGATACATATTTGGATTTTCTGGATAATTGGTTGTCTGTTTTATTGAAAGATATTTCCTTACAGGTATGATGTATGAGATGTATGAGATGTATGAGACGAGTTAGAGATTATTTGGATGTAAGCTATCCAAATGAATGGATTGGAAGGGTAAGTATATTTTCAGGGCCAGCTAGATCTCCAGACTTAACATGTCTGGACTTTTATCTGTGGGAAAGATTGGAGGATTTAGCGTACCAAACTTACCAACCACGCGAGACGACATGCAACAGCGCATTAGAAACGCTATAAATAGTATATCAACAGCTGAAATTTAAGCAACATATATGTCTAAGCGTGCTAGATTACATTTTTGTGTGGAAAACGATGAAAAACAATTTGAACATTCAATTGGACATCAAGTTTCAATGACCAAGATATCTGTATGATCTTTCTTTCCCATATTTAATTTTAGGGTATAATACAGGGTGTCAATACTATACTCACTTATGTTTATGCGTTTTTATTTATATCTCGAGTTCGACAAAAGCTATAAACATGCGGTTTGCGCCATTTTGTTGAGATCTTAATCCAGTTCCATTATAATTTACAACAATTAGGTGTTTCCATTAAACATTTTTTGAGAAAACAAATTTTAATTTTTTTCATTAAAAAGTACCTTCTACCTATGACAATTAAAACTAAATGCCATTGTTTTATAGTAGATGTAATTAATTCATCTACACTCTTTCTATTGACACCAATTTCGTTAAAATCGGTTGATTCAAACCAAAGTTATAGGTATTTATCCACAAACACTTTCCCACTTTCCCCCACCCTTTATTTGGAAAAATAGAATGAAAAGTAATAAAGCAAATTTGTGCGAAATTTAGGCCTTTTTTTAGTTTACCTACTTATTTAACACTGGGTATAATTGGGCATATTTCACAAAAAACTGGTTTTTAAATTTTTCTTTACAGGTTACACCCCCTAGCGGTTAACCTAGAAACTTGAAAGTAATTTCCAGCAATTTCTCCTGTCCACTTTTCCGAAGGAATTTTTTTTCCTAAAGTTATAACATGAATAGTTTCTGATATATAGCCGAGAGATCGGTTTATTGGACCACCCGGTACATTGTATAGATCGAAAACAACATTATGCGGCTCGTTTGCTCACTGTGCTACAAGACCACATTATTAAGCTAATATAAAACGTATATAGGAATGTTATTGTTATACAAAATTAGTAATAAAATATTGTAAACAAAAATCAATAAGTTTAAACATGTAGTTACCTTGGTCATTAAGTATTTTTGGTCTGGTGCTCGACATTTCTTTTGAAAACTAACGCAACAGATTTAAACTGTCATGAATCACACTTAAATCACTCTTAGAAACTGTCAAAACGTTCTACAGAAAATATTGGGTCTGCCCACTTGGTTATAGATTTCTATTGGTCAATTTTTCAGTTTCATAATGAAAACCAGTGTTATAATGAGTATCATTATGAAACTGTAAATTGGCATTTAATTAATAACTTATAGTATAGAAGTAGAAAAAGCTTATATTTACAATCATTTTTTGAAATTTGTAAATTTTGACATATACTTGTCCAGTTTTTTCAGGCAGTTTTGAAAACTGATTTTCCTATTAATTTCCCTTAATCGTTACAAAACAAAAATAGCCTTATATTATAAAACAGTAACAACTAACACTAATAACATTAAATTAGTGGGTAATAAAATTCCAAATAAACGAATCAACTCAAGTAAAATTGAAATTAAAGCTAACAAACCTTGTATTGCATGAAAACACAATGAATCGAAAGACTGGTGAGAGGTGGGTGTAAATTTCTGGCTCCTGCGTAAAAATTTTATATAGCCAGTTGGAAAGGTGACTACGAAAACTTGTATTTCTCGAAATTTCAAAATTTCGAGTGATATTTACTATTTTTTTAGACCACTGAATATTCGGATTTTTACAGTTTCTTGGGCATAACAACCTGTCAAAATTTTTCAAGGTCACAACTGACATTTTTTTTTGGAATCCTTTCTATTGACAATATAAAACATGTGGGGGGGTCGTGATAAAAATTTCGAAAAAAAGTTGAAAAACCTTGTAAAAAAAATTGAAATATTTTTTCTGAGAATTTTCATTATGCCCATGAAAATTTCCTTGTTCGACTCTATCGAAACCCATTATTAGAAAAAATCAAGAGTCAATATAGAGGGCTATATGCCATACCGACTGATACCTAAAAACACGATACGAAGCTTCCACTATCAATTCGGGGTCATACTTGGGGCGATTTGGGGGGGTCAATTGTCCAAAATTTTTTTTTGCATTATAGGCACCCCAAATGAGGAAGATTCCCAAAATATTATCGTTCCGAGTTGATATCCTGGCGGGTCTTGAACTCCAAAAAAATATTTGGGAGGGGGGGGGGGGGAATTTTTGGACAAAGAGAGTTCGATTCCCCCCCTTTTTTTTTTTTTTTTTTCATTTTGGAAGCCGTTCAGATGCCGGGAGCACTGCAGCCTATTGGCTTATTGTACTCTGCTCCCATATTTAGTCCACCCATCCAGTTATCCCCGTACCTTCGAGTAGACGGTATAGGTCCATTGGATGTGTGCCATATACTTCAGGTGGCACATTGGCCTCTCCGAATGTAACAATAGGGTAACAATTAGGTTGGGCGTTGGGCGCCAATTTTGTTACCTATTATTTATTTAAAATAATAAGACAAGATAAATTGCAACGGCGACTCAATGTGGAGAGCGCCTCAGGTGTGAATTCGGAGACCAAACTAATATCAATTCAGGGAGTAGTCTTACCGGTTCGCGGGTAATTCTACTTTATTTAAGTTATATTGAAGTTAATGAGATAATAAATGAAGTTAAGAAACGAAATGAATTTAATAAGTTAATAAATCAAGTTAAATGTAATTAAAGTTAATCAACAAAGGTAAGTGGGCGCCACCCTGAATAATATTAGTCGACTTGTTTTTAACCTCACCACTCTCTATCAACAAACCTGGAAATGTTGGAAGGGAAGGAATATGAACAACGTTGTTAAATTTACAAGTTGTATAATGATAAAAAAAATATCACAGTAAAATATAAAAAAAATTATGGTTTGGTGTGTTGAAGCACGTTGGTTTTAAAATGGTTCACTTGTTTACTTCCCTTAATTTTCCACTGAGATGAAAACTACTTCGGAATTGGCAGGTACAGGTCTCAGGTACAAAGTTCAGGTACAACTTCCAGGTACAAAGTCTCAGGTATGTCTCAGGTACTAAGTAAGTTACTAAGTTTCAGGTACCAAGTCGTAGGTAAAAAGTCGCAGGTACTAAGTGCTAAGAAAGATACATTGTATCAGAAATAGTTACAATCTTTTTCATGTAAAATTCAGGATATCTGCAGTAATTTGTTTTTACAAGTGTTTAAGAAATTCAGAAATTCATTTGAGAACGTGATTCATAAAAAAAATATATCCTGTATTTTACTATAAAAAAAACAAAAGAAGCAATGAAGAAATGTGATATGGTATTATTAATTATTAAGGAAATCTTATTTATTTCCATTCATCAAAGAAATCAAAGAAACAATATCTAAATAATATAAAAACTCAATTTTACTACTTATTTCAATCACAGAAGGCGATAAAAGAAATGTAATAAAAAAATGTGGTCCGGAAATATAATATTCTAAGTTGGTATTTAGATTGAATTAATCAGTTAACTCAATATACATATTTTAAAGACTTCAACTATATACATGTGAACATTTTATCACCTGTATAAGAAAAACTAGAAAAAGAACAAGATAAAAAAAATATCATTGTATGTGTGTATCTGGCGCTTATCACTAGAAGGGAAAACTATTAAAGCAAAAATTAAAAACGTAAATACGTAATAGCAATACGTAAATGCAACTTACCATTCACATTGAATGCACTTTAGGAAAGATAAATTTTGAGGTAAATCTCTCACAACAAATTGAAAATTCTTAACCTTATCGGTTGATGGTTCACAGGAGAAAGAAAGCTTATTTTAACTACTCGCTATTAAATTGAACCATGCGATGAGCAATCGACATACGTTACATATTTCTCTCCTGTTCACATGCTCCGCTTCGAGAAAGAATTTAAATATTAGCAATGTGTTCTTAATTTCTATCTCTCTATAAGAAAGAAGAATTGAAATATTTGACCAATATCAGTGTATACTGAACCTCACCAACGTAGATTATTCGTCGCACATTAAATGTAAAAATTTTGCCTTTTAGCGATGATCGGTGCTACAGGTTTTCGACGAGAATCACATGTTGATAAGAAAAAAGGACTGGCTACTCGCCGTCCGGTAGATATTTAAATATTCCAATGATAGTGGTCAAATATAACGTTACACGAAGATTGCCCGTCTCCTCGAGTGCAGTGCCTCACAGTCAGACAAGATATGGGTCACGGTCTCGATCTCCATGCCACATAGTCTGCAGCTGAGGTCCCCGTTATATAACCCTATTTTATGCAGGTGATCTTTTAACGGGGTATGACCCGTTAGATAATCTGTAATAATTCTTAGCTTATTCCTGCTGATATTCAGTAGTTTTTTGGCCCGTTTTGCACATGTGTCACCTATGAAGGTTTTGCTGTGTACCTGTTGCGGAGTGTTCCTCCAATGAAGTCTATGTTGGCTTTGTACCCATTTTTGTATTTGCTCTCGGACTACCTTTTTTGTGGTCCCAAGAGCTGGTTCTGGTCCAATATATGCTGTTGCTGAACCTCTTTTTGCGAGTTCATCAGCTTGTTTATTTCCAGAAATACCATTATGTCCCGGCACCCACACCAATCTTACTTTAATGTGGTCTGCTAGTTCATTTAGTTCTTTCTGACATTCTTCTACTAGTCTGGATGTTACCTTGCGGCTATTTAAAGCCGCAAGGACTGCCTGGCTATCAGTTAGTATGTTTATCCTATGAGTGTCAGTCCTATATTTGTTAATTCTGACACATTCTAGGATGGCATAGATCTCTGCCTGAAATACAGAGGTATGTTTGCCTAGTGAGAAAGAGCCTTTTGTGTTTCTCTTTTCACTGTACACTCCTACTCCTGTTCCTTCCCCTGTCTGTGATCCGTCTGTGTACCAGGTCTCTCCTCGGGGAAATTTCAGTCTGCTTGGGTCTTGCCAGTCCTTTCTGTGAGGTATTTCTACCTCATATTTAGGGCTTGGGAGAAGTTTAGAGGCCATATAGTCTGTTTTCATATCTAAAATGGCTTCACTTATGATGTCTTTAACAGATGTGTGTCCTGATCTAACTATTTTGTTGCTCAGATTATCTTGCTGCCTAAATAGTCCCATCCTTGCTTCCCCCATTATCACGAGGTGTAGTGGAGGAAGGTCGAATAAGGCTTCTAGTGCTGCCGTTGGCGTGCTTCTCATGCATCCTGCAATGCTGAGACATGCAAGTCTTTTCACCTTGCCTAGTCTCGTCATTGCATTCTTTTGTGTCGTCTTTGTCCACCAGACCAAAGACGCATATGTTATTATGGGTTTAACCACTATACTGTATATCCAGTGTATCATTCGCGGACTCAACCCCCATGTTTTCCCACAAGTTGGACCATGTTAATCTCGAGTCAATAATCACCCCGAGATATTTAACATCCATAACCATTGGAATTTCCGTACCTTGAAGCTATAGTGGTCCCAAACCTGCCAAGTCCCTTCTCTTGGTGTAGGGTACTAAGTTTGATTTGGTGGGACTTATATTTAAACCCACCTCTGTCGTCCATTTCGTTACTATGTTCAGAGCCTGTTGCATGCGCTCTCTGACCGTAGTACTGAATTTGCCTTGTGATATGATGACTAGATCGTCCGCATATCCTAAGACAGTATGGTGTTCCTTTTTGAGTCTCCTTATCAGTCCGTCCATTACAAGGTTCCATATTAGAGGAGACAGTACTCCTCCTTGAGGACATCCCCTTGAAACTCGGGCTGACAATGTTGTGCCCATCAAGGTTGAGAATATCGTTCGGTCTTTCAGCATGCAGTCTATCTATCTGCAGCTTGTTTCGTCAATTTGCTTTTGACGAATTGCCCTAGTGATTACTTTGTGGGAGGTGTTGTCAAAGGCATCCTCTATATCAAGGAAGGCTGCTAATAATACTTCTTTATTTTCGAGAGCGTACTCTATTCCTTGTACTAGGTGATGGAGTGCTGTCTCTGTGGATACTCCTGGTCTGTATGCATATTGATCCAGGTCGATCGGTCTTTCTACCAACGATCCTCCTCTAATGTGCATGTCCACCAGTTTTTCCAATGTCTTCAGTACAAATGACATCAGACTTATGGGTCTCAGGGATTTCGCTTTATTGTCACTTGTTTTACCAGGTTTAGGAATAAAGACCACCCTAACATTTCTCCAGACCTTTGGTATGTACCCTAGTCCCATACTCGCTCTAAGGATCGTACACAGTCTGCTGAGTATAATGCCGTCTGCCTTTTGCAGCATAATTGGATAGATCCCGTCCGGTCCCGGTGATTTATATGGCTCAAATGAGTTAATTGCCCATTTTATTTTGCTTTGATTAACCACTTCCCTAGATACTTTCCAACTTTCCTCGTTACTCCGATTTGGAGTCCTCGAGACCATTTGTTGTTCTGTATCTAATGGTTCATCACCAACTCAAAAAAAAAATTCCGAAAATTTGTTTTCGACTCCTACTTATTTTTGACCAAACCTGTATATTTTTTCAGGTTGACCCCCCCCCTTTTATGCTTTCTATAGACTCGTACGATTTTTACGAATCGAATGGTTTTTGTATCATTTCGATAGCTCAAATAATAAAAAAGCTTGTACCGCCGGGTCCCTAGAACTCTGAGCGGGCGCGGTGGGGGGGCGTAATTTTTGCTCACGTTCCCTTCGGACGCAATTTGGAGTAGAAATCAGCATACCGTGAGTAAGTGTATCGTGGATAGATACTATAAATATTACTTATGTACATTAATTGTACAATTATAACAGTTAGCAGCTTCACTGATTTCATGTGGAATAATTATTTCCTCGTCACTTTCGTTCTCGATTTTCATTTCTGGATCGGAAAATTGAA
Source organism: Galerucella calmariensis (assembly GCA_910591675.1). Classification (NCBI taxonomy): domain Eukaryota; kingdom Metazoa; phylum Arthropoda; class Insecta; order Coleoptera; family Chrysomelidae; genus Galerucella; species Galerucella calmariensis. The sequence continues at coordinate 3,037 of CAJUYG010006675.1, read as the reverse complement.
AATACAGTTGAACTATCAACAAATTTATTTTGACAAGCGCTGTCATAACAAAAATTCCGTAAATGTCATTGGTACGGCCGCCTACATAGATATTGAAAATTATTCCGAAAGTAAAAAATCGTCCTGAAAGTGAAAAAATCGTACCGAAAGTAGAACAAAACATTCCGAAAATAGCTACTTTCGGTACGATTTGTGTAAAGTTCCATTTTCTATCTAATAAATCATACCGAAAGTTTTATTTTCGGGACGGCTGCAGAAAAAGCAATTTTTCCGCAAATCGCTAGGAAATTTTGACATTCCTGTCAAAATTTCTTGAAGAAAAAGTCAGGACTTCCTTACTGTAAGGAAATGCCATTTCCTTACTGTAAGGAAATGATATTTCCGTACAGTTGTTAGTGTTCTACATAAATGATTGAAAACACATTGCTTATAAGGAATTAATTTATATTTTGAAAACATCAAGTCATTGCTGAATACATTTTTAAGATCAATTTGTTATATTTACAGTAATTTGACAGTTAGTACAATTATTGAACATTGGAGGAACACTCTTAGAACTATGAGAAACATTTTGGACAACATGCAGGGTGGTAGGGTCATTTTGTTGAATATTTTGTACTGTGAAAATTTTATTTGCCACCTCAACCTTATTGTTAAGCGATTCTTCGATATATCCTTCAGCAACGTTTGATGACTTCCATCCGCCATGCCTCTTTAAACTAGTTATGTCGGCACCAGAGTCAACCAATATTGTTGCAGAAGACCGACGAAAGCAGTGACCAGTATATTCTGTCGGATTTACCAAGTTCAAATAAGTAGCAACTATTTTGGGCATTTTTCTAAATTGATGAATTCCTACCACTTGTCTACAACCCTTTCCGCTTTGATATTTAAAGAAAAATCGGTCACTGTTCATATTTTCTGGTCTTAACGAAACATACTTTCGATAAACATTCAAGTAGATCTGATTAATTACAAATGATCTTGGTTTGTTGGTTTTCGAATCAGGTATGCTGATTAAAAGCTTAGATTCTAAGTCTTCTATATCGTGTACAGTCATTCGGACTAACTCATCCATTCTACAGGCCCCAGAAATACCAAATATTACAGCCACCTAAAAAATAAATAAAGCTATAATCTAAATAGAAATTAAAACCTTGTAAATTACCTTAATCATTAAATTTTCTTTATCTGGAGCTTCCTGGATAAATTTTTCAATTTCTTCCTTCGTTAAAATCTTAGATTTCTTTGCCCTATAACCTTGAGCTTGCCGTTTCAATAAAGAACGAAGTTTTGAGTATGTAGATATATCTACATTGTGTTTAAGTGCAAGGGTTGACTTCAGCATTGAATAATTGGCCCATAATGTTGAAGATTTCATCTTTAAACAAAGGTCTAGGAAGTATGCCATTACAACATTTTCTGAGAAAGAACTCGTATTGTTACTCATGCGATAATCCATAAAACGTCTGTATGCATTTTCGTACTTTTCTCTTGATTTCTTTGGCAATAATTCTAATGAAGCAGTATTCACTGCCTCAACCAGCTCTGGAGGAGTCCCAGGAATGGAAATTTCATCATCACTTATCATTTTACTTTCGAGAACACCAGCAATTAAATTTATAAGCGTCAAGTTTGACAATTCAACCTCAATACGTTTCCATAGTAACCCAAGTAATTTTTTTTTATTAGGAATTTCAAAGCACCATTTATTTGGGAATAAAATTATCGCGTTTTTTTTTAAATCAATCAATATCTGTCGAATTTTAAACGATTTGCGGAAAAATAGTATGTTTACCTCGTAGGAAAAGCCACATTCCTGGACTCTGTGTTGCTAAGTCTCGGCTTGCGCCTCGACTTAGCAATCTTCACAGTCGTCCAGGAATGTTAAGCTTTTCCTACCCGGTAAACAATGTACTATTATTCGAAAATGCTAGGATCGACTTGAAACTTTTTGGAAATTGTTGCAAAAAAGTTGTGAATTGCTCGATAATACAAGTTTGGTTGTGAGGTAGTTGGCCAATAATTATTAATAAATAAATGAACAATTATTGAGCAAATTGAATAACTAGAGAAATACTTAATCAATTTCCATCAAAATTGATAGGTTGGGTTTTAAATAAATACCTATAGTCCAAGCGATAAGACATAACTTATTTTCAAATAGATGAAATTTAAGGTTCTCAGTAGTATCTTGTGTGCTTTGAATACCTGTGTACCTTTGTGGAGCTACCCTAAGGGCATCTGGGTAGGCTTCAGTTGAGAAAGGTAACTAAAAATGATAGTTACTTTACTCAAATTTGTATGTCTGATTTCTATACAGTGCTTTTCAGACAAAAGTATCCACCTTTAATAACTTTTGTAATACTGGTATTTAGAAAAAATCCAAAAACACGTCAATTTATGTTGGAAGGGGCAAGCATTATGGCTTATTTAAACTTACTGGAAAAGCCACCCCCTCACCCCTAGCAGCATCCCCTTTATTTATTTAAATTACTTTTCATATTTTTTATGTAAAATTTGGATACTCCTCTTTGAGCTGATTTCAAAAATGTATAATACTTGTAGGTTGAAGTGGTTAGTTTATGAGATAAACAATTTTTCTTTTAAGAGCACAAATTTTACTTATTATTTACTTTCACCTTATTTGCCTGTACTAAAATGGGTTGTACAACAGTTCAAACTCTTTAATCTTTTTAACTGTGGTATTTATTATGAAGTTACAATAAGTGTTCAAAAATGAGTACGATTCACTTCCATACAATGGTATAATCTATTTTGAAATGCCTCTCTGACATTGCTTAATACGGCTGGATTTAATTGGCGACATTCATTTTCTATCCTCTCTCGTAAATCATCCAGAGATTCTGGTTGGGTAGCATAAACTTTTGTTTTTGAAAACCCCCATAAAAAGAAGTCTAGGGGTGTTAAATCCGGTGACCTAGGTGACCACTCCATCATCTGCCCCCTTCTACCTATCCAACGAGCGGGGAATGTTTCGTTTAAAAATTGTCGGACAGGCATAGCATAGTGTGGG
>CAJUYG010006674.1:0-11862 GCA_910591675.1 Galerucella calmariensis | reverse complement strand
CATAGGGAAAAAAAAGTGTACCAGTTTTATATGACGCGGAGTGTACCAAGGCAGTAAAGTGATTCTTTATCGGACGAGTCTGAAATTATGAGACGAGCGAAGCGAGGCGAATAACAGGCGAGTCCGATAAAGGCATTTTTCTGACGAGGTGCACACAAAATTTTATCGCCAACTGCTCAGAATTTAGAATGTAAAAAACTGAGGTATATTTCATTGCACTTTATTATGACAAAGTAAACAGCAAATATAGAACAAATCTACCTATTATTTGTTATATTTAAATTAAAGGTACACCCTGAAGCATTATAAAAGTGAATTCCTGAAGTCAAAGGAGCTCCAACAATAATTTGTTATAAATAAATCGCAAGAAAACTATTATCGAGCCGTAATAGGGAGAAGCGTGACACTGACAGATGATGATTTTCGAGTATAATGTCAAAGTCAAAATACTTCACCTGCCGCATTAGATAAAGTAAAGGAAGGTAAACTGTTTGTTTACTTCCGGAAATTAATCTGATAACTGACGGCTTTACTGACGGTTGGCGATAAAAACAATTTATATACACTGTACTCATTGGACAAAGACCCAACCTCAATATTTTAGAAATAAGACCTACTAGAAAGAAATACTTCTACTTTTAACTTGAGGCGGACACTTTTTCATCGCTGATGTCATAAACGTCAGATCCACCCCCTCCCTTTAATTTCTCCAAATGGCGCTCCTTTTAAGTTAAAAGTAGAAGGAGCTGAGTATCTCCAATATATTACACAGAATCAGATTAATTATATCTTCGACAAAGAACTTGGAGACGAACAAAAAGGAAAAAAAAGAAATTAAACCAAGTATAACTTTGTTTCGTATCTTGAATAGGCTTACATTCTTATCGTTTAAAAAGTTTTTGTATATTTTTTCACAAAAGTTCATTTTATACTCATGCTAAAATATTCAATTTGATTTTATCTCAACTAAAATAAAGCAGAAACGACCCTCAGTTATAGCTGGCTCGATTCTTTCTCAAGTTAACAATAGAAACAAAAAAAATTACCAAGAAATAGTATATTTCCTCAAAGAAACATACTTATTTCTTTGCTCTTTCAAGATAAATTTGGAAACGTCTGAAAATGAAAGCAATAAACTTAAAATTGTCTAATAAAAGATACGACAGTAAGTCAAATGAAGTAGTCTAAAAGTGTTAATACAATTGAGATCTAAAAAGCATATTTAAGACCTAATTCAGAACTGGAGGTTAAAAGATAAGTAGAGACTTGAATACGGCGGTGAGATTACAAAATTACCCTCTAGAGACTCTTGCAGTCATCATGAATTGTATTAGTATCTGGTGGGAAAGACAGAGCCAGGCCCAGCCTTTTCACTAAAGTGTTTGTTTTGATTTTAACAAAGTTATAACAATTTAAAATTGTATATATCAAATAGAAGCTACTCTATGAAATGATTTAATTTTTTTCTTATCTACTATTTTTTTTTATAACTACTCTCGAGAGCTCATCTATGTCTCAAATGTGGTTAGAATTCAATTTAAAGGTTTCAATAAAACTCCTTGTCACACAAGAATGTAATTTATTGTCCAAAATAGGACCAATAAAGTTTTGCTACTAGTTTTGATAAGACATTACTAACATCAGGCTATGAAAGATAAAAATTCTAATAATAAAGTCAAATGCAGTCTTATCATGCGAGTCATACGATTCAACAAAGACATACTCAGCGTTTTTGTTTTCCTTTATTGCGTTTAATCATAACTTCCAAATAAAATCTGTAAAATGAATAAGACAGACTTATGCAATTTTGACTGGAGAAAAAAGGATATATGTATTTCATCTTTAACCAGCGAAGTTTTTATTTAAATATCAGTTATGTCACTTTGACAATTCAAAGTGACAATATGAAGAATAAAAAGCAATTTTCCAGTTTTGCATCCTCAAGCAAAAAAAATGGTACTTAATCTGATAGATTATTTCGAGAATGATGAAAAAGTGGAAATTCGTCAATCAGTTTGCAGGAAACATCAACCATCATTATTTTCTACGGGTATATTTGTAATTCACATTTTGGTAACCTCTGTATCTTCTGACTTGACTATATCAATTTTTTGTCAATTTTTTTCTTTTCATTCCCAGTCAATTTTTTTTTGAAATAATGTTCCATACACCTCCATTTTAAAGGAAATTGTTTACTGCTTACTGCAAAAAGGAAATTACTTGACTAATCAAAAACATTCAAAGTAGGTACATTTGAATAATTTGGGCTAGCTTCGTCTCTGATTCCCAAAAGTGTAAGGATAAATACAAATTATGCGTTGAAGATGGATCTCACTTAACGTTTCAACCCAGAGAGTTTAGCGAAAGTTTTTCAAAAAAGATACTTTCTTTTTTATGAACTATAAAAAAAGTTATTTCCTACTTTTTTCATTATAAGTTTGACGGCTTTTGAGCATTTGCCTTTTTAGGCTGGAGAACTACAGGTTTTCCAAAACATAGAAGGCTAATGAACTTTGAACAGAAAAATTGAACCTTTAATAAATTTCATAAGCTACCGGTTAATTGGTAGGAACATAAAAATGCAGTTATTCTTTAATTAGATAATGCGCCTGTCGAGTTGATTTATCAACAATTATTCCAGTGTATTATTTTGCAATTAAAATACGTTACAATATTTTAACAATGAGAAGATACGAATTTGTTTCTCTATAAATTCAATATTTGAGGGAAATAGTACGTTGGGCGCTTTTTAGCTTGGAATGAAACAAACTCCAAGTGTGCTCAAATATTTAGCCGCTGCTATCAAAAATTCCTGACATACGTCATATTAACAACATAGCCAGAAGAATATGCATCAAAGGAATTTTATCCCTCGGCAAATATTTGGGATAAACCTGGAAAAGATCCACTAGGGGCAGCACCAGTGGGAAGTACCTACATGTTTTGAATTCTTTATTGACAATGTCAAAAATACGTCCTATTTTTTATGAATATTGATAAATATTGTTCATAAGACAAAACATTATGCATTCGAGAAGCCTACGGCTGTTTTTAGTGGATTCATTTGTCGCGAAACATGCATATGTTTGTACAAAACATTTTATTAATTAATCAATGATTCAAGGAAAGAAAATCTTAATCCATTATCAGCCACAGTATTAAAGGTTAGTAATTGTATAATTATTGAGGGTATATTCGAACCCAGTTTATCAATATCATTGATAGACGATCGTAAATTCACATTTTTCTTCAATCAAAAAACTCCGTTTAAAATAATAAATTTTTTTCAAGCACAATCATATACCAGACATCCTATGATTCAATTAACCTTTCAACTAAGACATTTTTAGTACCTGTCACGGGTAAACCACAATATGCAAGCCATATAGCTTCAAGTCCCGAATAAATTTGCAAATTTTGATTCTGCTCCAGGTACATCATCTTCGGTTAAATATACGTACTTCCCTCGCTGGTTACTCAAATACTCAGAGAAGAAAAACCGAGGACAGAGAGCTACGCGAGGGAGGCGGTATCTAGGCTAATAAGTCTAATAAAAAGAATAAAGTTATGTTACCTATTATTTATTTGAAATAATAAGGCAAGATAAATTGCAATCAATGTGGAGAGCACCTCAGGTGTGAATTCGGAGACCAAACTAATATCAGTTCAGGGAGTAGTCTTACCGGTTCGCGGGTAATCCTACTTTATTTAAGTTATTGAAGTTATATTGAAGTTAATGAGATAATAGATGAAGTTAAGAAACCAAATGAATTTAATAAGTTAATTAATCAAGTTAAGGAATGTAATTAAAGTTAATCAAAAGAGGTAAGTGGGCGCCACCCTGAACAAACCTGGAAAAGCTGGAAGGGAAGGAATATGAACAACGTTGTTAAATTTACAAGTTGTAGGTATAATGATTTTAAAACTAATATCACAGTGAATAAATGCTGTTTTACGTTGTTTGTTGTTTTATGTTGTTTTACTTTCCTTAGTTTCTTCGGACAGGTCCTAGGTGTCTGATGTTAATCCATGGGAATTTAGTTCATGGAAACTATCTCATAAAAACTACTTCATAGAAAGCACTTTGTTCGGAATGTCACGTACAAATTGGCAGGTACAAAATGGCAGGTACAAAGTGGCAGGTACAAAGAGGCAGGTACAAAGTGGCAGGTACAAAGTGGCAGATACAAAGTGCATTCACATTGAATGCACTAAAAAAAAGTTTGAGGTAAACCTTTCACAAGAAATTAAAATTGTTGACCTTATGGTTTCATGGTTCACAGGAAAAAGAAAGCTTATTCTTATTACTGGCTATTAAATTGAACCATGCGATGAGCAATGGACATACGTAGGGACACTTCACTCTGGTGTGAGTCTTCCCTTGAAAGATGCTCGGGGCTTCTTCCAAACTTTCAGAGTCTTCCTGGTGCGTTTACTCCCTTCCCAATTCCTTCTATTGTATTTGAAGTATCTGTAAACGACGTAATGACATTTTTCTGAAATCGAGGATGGTGTTTTGATCTGTTCTTCACATTCTACTTTTCAGTATGTAGCCGTCTGTGGTTTTGAAGGCGTCTTCTTATATAAAATTAAAAGCTTCGGCTGTGGAATGTTGCCATCACAAAGATAAAACTCTTTCTTATCATATTTAATAAAAATGTACTTGAAATCCTTAGTCACAAATAACTCCACATGTTTGGTTGTCTCTGATTGTACATGCCTTTTAGATTGGATCGGATATTGCTCTTCCTTGAAAAGTTTCTGTTTATATTTTCAGTATTCCCGAAGCAAATCAGATTTAAAAATCGATCTTTTCCAATGACAAACCTTTCTAACAACTAACTCTATCAAGAGTTTGAAACTAGTCAGGTGAACCGCATTAAGCATTTTGAACACGTTTCAGTGGCTCTTGACTCACCGCGTAAAACAATACCATCCTCCGTAGTATTGTAATAGCACAAACTTTCTATAGACTTATCAATTAATTTCCAGCCAGAGGGAAGCTGAAACTAAATTATTAGTCGCAAACTTACTTAGTTATAAGCCGATTTGATTGCCACCGTATTCAATGAGTTGTAAATTGTTCATACATATAAGTTAGTAATTCACCAAAACTCAACTTTGTGCTGTCACTACTCGGTATAAGTTAATCTTCAAGAAATCTCATATGGTGTTTGAATAATTTTAATTAATTAGAAAGTGTTTTTTAATGGATAGTGATTACAAAATGATTCTGCTACCTCATTTCCTCAAAAAACTTATTACGTCAGGTATTTTCAGAGTTCTAATTAAAAGCATTTCCAGTCTGTTTGTTCATTTCCAATGAACAATCTACTATTGAACCAATAAAAACAACAGATTTGCTCTGGATGCATTTTATTCTATTCCAAAAATACGACCAACAAATCAAATTGGTATCGTTTTTTTTGTGATTGTTGATGTCTTACATTCACTGCAATCACATTAAAATAAAATCGTCGGAACATCCAGAGAGTTTGTCAATGTTTAACAGCAATAGTAAGTTCTGTTCATGCGGGATTAATAATTGGTGAGTTGATTCCCTGGCTCTAATCAAGGCACTGTTTCGTGTAGTGAGCAGAGTAGCTATGCGAAGCAAACGTTTCGCTTGAGCTTGTCTTAGTTGCTGAAAATACCGATGGTTGTTAAAAGACGGTCACAAACATACAGGTGCATGGAGTATGAATTAATAGCTTAGTAAGCCATATTCTAAACTCTTCTGGAAACGATATTTTGTGGCTTCTTGCACAACATGGTTTTGCTATTATGTTGCCAAAGCCATTGTGAGCTTTAATTATTAATTTCACTATAAGTTCCAGTTTCCCAGTAACAAATTGGAGATATAAAATATCAAACAGACTGCAACTATTGTTCTAGTTCTCATATTTATATACTAGGGACTAGGGAATTTCTGAAAATCTTAATATATATAAATTACGTGTCACGAGTTTGTCCGCGATGGACTCCTAAACTACTCAACCGATTTCAATCAAATTTGTACACCGTGTGCAGTTTGATCCAACTTAAAAGATAGGATAGCTTACATCTCAATTTATGATCGTAATATTATTTTATTGCAAATTATTTGTCTTTATCTGTTAGCTCCAAACTATTCTAACAGATGGCGACATCTGTTAACTGAATTGAGTAAGTATTCAATAGATGGCGCGCTATGTCAAACTTCCAAACGTTTCATATAAGCTACAATTTAATAGCATAACCACCACATGTTGCTAAGGCTAAAATATAGGTTAAATTTATTTTGTAGTAAGTAATCGAAATACAGTGAATTTTACTTTTTCAATTTTTGGTGTTAGCATAGCCAGCCACGTGTTACTCAGACTGAAGTATAGATTAAATTCATATTACAGTGAATATAATACAGTGAAATTATTCCCGCTTTTTAATTATTAGTGCTTCGTTGTTCAAAACTCTAATTAAACTATAGGTATACATGTAAGTATTATCACATAGTAGTAGTAGTAGTAGTAGTAGTAGTAGGAAATCAGTCATGAAGGTCGCCATGTTTGTTTACAAATGGCATATATGTAAAAAAGCATGGTGGTGCCCATGTCTGATGTTCTCCTACCGTTCCCCTTAAATAGTTGACAACAATGTAATATGACAAAAATGTTGGCCACAGCAACGCGTCCAGGTCAGCTAGTATTAGTATGTTCAAAAGCGCTCTTATCGTGCGGGTTCAAAGGTATCAAATCATAAGACATAGAGGTTACCAAAATGTGGGATTACAAATATACCCGGAGAAAATAATGATGGTTGATGTTTCCTGCACACTGGTTGACGAATTTTCACTTTTTCATTAATTATAGAAATAATATATCGAATTAAGTACCATTTTTTTGCTTGAGGATGCAAAAAAACCGGAAAATTGCTTCTTGTTATTTATATTGTCACTTTGAATTGTCAAAGTCACAGAACTGACATTCAAATAAAAACTTCGCTGATGAAAGACTTTTAAGAATAGCTGAAAACTAAATACAATTTCCTTTTTTCTCCCGTCAAAATTGCTTAAGTCTGTCATATTCATCTTACAAATTTTATTTAGAAGTTATGATTAAACGCAATAAAAGGAAACAAAAACGGTGAGCATGTCTCGAATCATATGACCCGCATGATAAGACTTGGTGTCATAGGACGCAAGCCTGGATATAAAGAAGATATTATTGACAGTTCACAGTATAAAATCTCATACTAAATTATTGATGAGATTGATATGAGGCTTATGTGATTTGGAAACCTCTTCGCCACAATATTTGCAGATCTATTGTGTATACTCTCAAGTTGTGCTAAAGTTCCTTTTCCAAGCTCGACCCCATTGGTAAACTTCATAGTCCAGACCTCAGGTCATCCATATATTGAGACGGTTGTGGTTTTCTCTCGTCGAAAGTCTTAGTCTATAGCCATTTACAATAGCAGGGGCTTGCTCTCCCTTGTTGTTCATGGGTTTGTTGAGTGTATAGCGCCTTGTACCAGTAGAATATCCAATTTTTGATAATTTAAATAGCAAAAAATCATGATCAAGCTTTGGAAAAGCGGAGATCCTTGTTGTTTTAATATCCATTACCTGAAAAATAAAAAAATTATATGCTAGAGTCTCTTTAACTGTTTTGGCAAAATTACAATTAATAGTAATTGTGAGTGAGTGGTAACCACCAAGTTGAACATTTTTGTCAGATCATCTTCGGTTAACAAACATAGACAAATAATAGAAATGGCAATGTAATAGTTCGTTAAGATTTTTCTGTGGATTATAAAATTCATACAATATCTGGAGCCGCTGGAAATTTCATCAACCTTAATCCTATCAAAAAAATAGTCTATCCAAATGAGATAATAGGAAGCTCAAAGCACTGGGTTATTTTTTTAATGAAAACCTGATCCAATAAGGTTCAATGTTCAATCCGTCAAGAGATGGGATGGAATCAAAGGATACAGTCTTGCCAGGATCACCCTGGGCGACCCTGGGAAGCTGGCACCGAAGAAATATTTGGCGATGACCAGGAAAAACCTACGTTTAACAGTAGGATTTCTGACTGGCCACTGTCAACTAAGGAAACATCTCCATACTATGGGGCTAGTGGACAAACCTCTATGCAGGATGTGTGAACAGGAAGATGAAACTGTCAGGCATGTCTTATGCGAGTGTCTGGAGTTATCGTCAATAAGAGAGTGTGTGTTAGGTGAGTCTTGGCCTACACCTGTCAATATAAATAAGATGTCTTCTAGTGACCTGTCCACCTTCCTGGAAAGGACAGGATGGACGATGACCTAGAAGGACAACTCCTCGGGAGGATGTACAATGGGGGACATGTAGCCTAAGTGCTGTGAGCCTACACTCACCATCCCTACTCTACAGATACAGAAGGTTCAAGGAATGTTTACACACTTTTAAATAGGGAAAAATAAGTGATATCATTTTTCCAAAGAGAAAAGATGTGTTAAAACTTTAAAATTATCAGCTCAGGGATGCTTGTTAGTATCTGATATTTGTTGATAAATATAGATACCTTTAATTATGGATAATCATATAGAAATTCCTATATTGTAATAACTTCGTAACGTGGCAACGCTGGTAACATTTTCGTGACCCTGCAACTATAGACTGTTATGTTAGTGTGCGCTGCATCGTCCTTTAATTCCATTCAAGGATAAGTTGATCTGGTTACAGCAAATTTAGTTCATGACAATTTGACGGATGCTGAACATCTTCTCTACAGCTAGTGATGATGTGGTGAGCGCTTGGATTACAAATAAACAGACAATACTGATGAACATGTTTTGAAATAACATTGATTTTACATTGGCGTATCCTTAAAATGATGAATTTTCTGAACATTCTGCTAACACTTGAGCAAAATTGTTGAAAAAGTTTCACTTATTTGGGGGGAAAATTCTACACAAATTAAAATGCAGCGATAGGAAAATGAAGAGAAGCATTCACACGTAAAAATCGAAATATTTAAAGCTAACCACAGGATACAAATACTTGTGTTCAAAAATAACTACTAGAAATATTAAAATATGAATTATTCCAGTAAATAAAGGAAATACATTAATTACGCCCAATTTCATCTTCCGGTTGGAAGTTGCATTTGGTACCTCATTAAACATGAGACAAAGTTTTGCATGAAAACCCGTGCGAGGGCGGAGAAAATGGCCCCAAAAGACCAGAAAAATAGGTTTTCAGTCAATATCTCCTAAAATATGGCAGTTAGAGATTTTTGGTTCAGATAAAAATTAGTTAATTTTCTACAAAAATGGTTCCAGTGTGCTGTATGCCGGAGAGCACAGTCCGTGTATTTACACATCAGCGGGGGGACAAATTATTCAATAACTTTGTGAAAAATGCATATTTTCTTATGATTCAAAATTCATGTGAAAGAGGAATTCTGCTGCTATCATACCCATAATTGAGTCACGCTTGACTCTTTTGGCCATATCGGAACACGGGTCAAACTTTCTGCTCCCGGGCAATTTTGACCTCGCCAGGAATTTGTTCCTATTATTTTTGTATTGCACTAATTTACTCAAAATTTTCTTGATTATGGGTCCTCATAAGGTCCTTTGTCATCCCTGAAATTTGTATACCCTAATTTTTTTTAATTTTCATTTAATCGTTGTTTATTGAATCCCAAATTTTTGCTGTTTTTGGATCGCGGGGAAATTTTGTGAACAACCATCAATTAAAAATTTATACATGATCCGATTGGTCTCTTTGATACATCATTTGAAAGCTAAGAATGTCTACCTTCCGATTGTGCTTTTTGACGAAGTCGTCCATTTTTCAATAAAATTAGATAAAGCGGGCTCAAGGAAAAAACGCACTTTTTTTGGTGGTTTTTTTCTCCCTGCTCTTTATTTCTAACATTTTAACACCTTAACTAGTGTAATGAGGGAATTCCCACCTTTCCATCGATGTATATAAGTCATATATTTGATACCCCGAGGAAAAACCAGTATATCTAAATGTATACGCTATAATTTATTACTTTCGTTCCTCCGTCGTTCGCCGCGCGTGAGCTCTACGTGGCGCTCGTGTCGTCTGCTCATCTATTTGTGGTTCGTGTGAGTCACGTCAGTGTTCGAATTATAAAGACAGCGATAATATGTTATCCCAAGAGGTAGAATTAGAGGAAACTGTAGACTCAGAAGAAGTTGTTGACGAGGTAGAGCTAGAGGGAGCTCTGGACCCAGAAGAAGTTGTTGACCAAGAATCAGATGATGACTGGTGGCGAACAGATTTATGTCATAATAGCAATGTATTTTTATATAGTTTTTTCATCAATTCACGGACAATTAACCCGCGAATCTCTTGTACTTTTGTTAAAAAATTTCTATGTAATATTTTAGTCTATAATGTATTATTCTTGTATCATTATATTGGATTCTCCCGTTGATAAATAAATAAATAAATAAATAAAAAAACATATATTTTTCTATAATAAATGAAACATGGAGAACGTTTATAACTCGTTATTCCAAAAACCTCAATTAGTCTGGTTGCAAAAGAATTTGCAAAAATTTGCGGGAGAATCTGCAAGTAATTGTTGCTGAGTATTATGAGTAAATATTCTTCACTCTTGAAGCATTTTCAGTTTTCCTTACCAAAAGCCCAATGAACTACAGTTTTTTGCCACATGTGCAAAGCTGATTGTTGCTAGATTCAGGTCCACTGGTAAGGTCCATCTCGCTAGAATTAATCTTATAGCCCGTTTTCCTAATAAGTATATCTTGAGGCCTCATCTGAGAGGAAAACTAGACCCCCGGAAACATAAATATCCATCAAAAGTGTCTGGTTACAGGGTTTCTCATTTATGGCACCTGTAAAATGAGGTGGCCATCTACAATTGGTTTCCACAATCCAAAACATTGAAAATAATGGATTTCCAACACCCCCCAGCTCAAATTTTGTACAAAACTTGCATATTATTTCACAAGTCTCAAAATTTCCGGTATTTCAACCCGATTTTTTTGCAGAAAATATTAATGTTGCGAAAAAAATCATGAGAACCATTTTTGTAGAAAATGACCTGAACTTCAATTTTTATTTGAACCAAAAATCTCTAACTGCCATATTTTAGGAGATATTGACTGAAAACCTATTTTTCTGGTCTTTTGGGGCCATTTTCTCCGCCCTCGCACCCGTTTTCATGCAGAACTTTGTCTCATGTTTAATGAGGTACCAAATGCAACTTCCAACCGGAAGATGAAAATAGGGTGTAAGTAATGTTAACTTTGCCTTTTTTTCCTCCTTCATTTACTGGACTAAATGTAATTCACAACAATTTTCATATTTGAGCGTCATTTTGACATCTATTAATGTAATCTTCAATATTTTATATTCCAAAAAGGAGACATACACTTAAGAATATGAAAGGAATAACCTATCATCCCAGTTTAAACGGTAATTCGGGCAATAAAGATATAGATATACCTTTAATGAATGGTTCGACCACTGAAACAACAGTTACACGTTGAACTTTATCAGTTCCAACAGTCCTAAACTAACATAATACGTGTAGAATTAACCGAATTTCAACTTAACTTCAACTAACCATATCTTGTAGTGGCTTCGGAATTGGAATAATGTTATCTGAAAGAGAATTGCTGTATTACACAATAACGTTTTCACAGTTTGGTTTGTTTGTAGAACTTTCATATGCCAGATGGACAGCGGTTTACTGGAAATTCTTAATGGATTAAGGCAACTGCTGAACTATACTTCATCACGTTTATAGTTTGAGAATTATTGGGTCTTGATATTAGATTATCATAACTTCTTGCTTTCTCCGTGAGGATGTACAGTACAGGATGGTAACTTCA
>CAJUYG010006673.1:0-11862 GCA_910591675.1 Galerucella calmariensis | reverse complement strand
TTATGTTTTTCTCATTTCCATGACAACGCAAGGTATACATCATATACCTACATCACGAATTCAACCATTTGACATTTAGTTCTCATTTCCATCTATGATTTCCATTTCTTGTTGTTGTAGTAGTTATAGACCAGTATTTATAATTTCAAAGTGCACCAATAAAAAAAATAGCTTAAAGTATTCGTGGATAACTGGTCTTTAAAACACTTGCTTCGCTGTCGTGCTCGAAAATTCGCGCGTGATTTAAAGACCTTAATATCCACTTATACTTTAATATACTATTTAAAAGCTCAAGGCTTTTGCAGCCTCTCATATATTTTACATTTTGTGTCATGGTAGATTTTGACTATTTTTAAACATAATCATAAATATCTTGATAACCACATAAATATCTTTGTTTGTTATTGGCAAGATAACATTAGAACTGGAGCAATGTTTGATTACAGAGAAAGTTAACTTGATAGTTGATGTTCAGTTTGACTTTAGCAATAGTAGAGTTATAATTATCTAAAAATGATTATATTCTAAATCTATGTAAATCGTTTTAAATTTTTTTTACCGTGTGTACACAGATGTTTAAGAGGTCAATCTGCGTGATATAGTAATGCCTATTTTCTATTCTGTGCATGTCTACATGAAATTTTAAGCAAAAGTAAAGAATAACTTCAAGCAATAAGCGTCACGATTAACAACTGTGGGAAAAATATGCGAAGACTAATTACTATAAAAATTAAAAATAATTATAACCCAAAACGATATCTAGTCCTCAAGAAAATAATGACTGACATCAATTTCTAGACACTCATTTTTGTTGCATCTATCTGTATAATATTAACTGGTTTTTATAAAACTTTTTAAACAAATATAATTTAAATAGCTAATAATAATTTTGTAGTTTTGTCCAGTTCTTTCAATAAGTATTTTGTTTTCTTTTTATTTTTACGGTATAAACTTGTATCCAAATTTTGAAATAATACCTACCAAATTATCCACATTTTTTAACAAAAAGTTCTGTTACAACTCACCAATATTTGTTTTCATAAAGCTATTGTATCCTTCCATAAAACTAAACAGCCCCGACATTTTGATGGAGTTTGAAATACTGAAACAAAAAGAAATATTTTCAATTGACTCAACAACTTAGGTTATTCTGAATAGACATCTTGCACACTTTTTTATTCTACTGAAATTATAATCTAGACATATCTAAATAGATCCACAAATTTTTTTTCCTACGATCACTACCCAAAGTAGACTTTTGCACACTCAAATCTAACCGCAAAGTTGATGTTTTCCGCGATCTGTCATAATTGACATTATTTACGCTCTAGAGCGTACTTTTCCGCTCGCCTGTTTTCATTTACAATAAACTAAAGAAAGGTAGTAAATAATAGATATATTAAAACAAAATGTAGAGCAGTCCGAATATTTTAGTTGAAATATTAATATTTGAAGATATTTCGAACGAAATTAAAAAATATTCCTATATAATTTGACTGACATCTACAATTTATACAAGTTACTGGATTTACAAAGATGCAGGTTACGCTACCAACAAATAGATAGAGGTGTATATTTTATATGTTTAATTTTATTGAAATTATAAAATAATTTAAACCTCATACATTGATATTATTTTGATTCAATACTACAGTGAAGGATTTATTTCTTAGTTCAAGATAAAAATTAATATTTACAACTTATTACAAATATAACGTTGTTAAGATTGACAATTTTTTTGATCGTTTTTGCAGATTCCTGTTTTCATAGTATTGATTTATACGGACAAGTTTACGTAGTAGAAATATAACAGTCAGAAGGTAGGCAATGCATTATACACCTAGATGCAACAGTGATTGCATATTTAAGTACCTACCTACTATTTTGTGAAAATAGTAGACTATGGAATTAATGAAACGTCATTATTTCATTTTTAGTTTATAAAAAAGTTGTCTGTTTATAAATAGCTATTTGAAAAATGGATAGTGACAGTGAATTTTCAAGCACACCTCCAGATATAGCAGATTTTGCTAAAAATATTACTCTTAATCTTCTGCCAACTAAATCCAGAGGTAAATACGAAAAACAATACAATATTTTCATGGATTCGTGCCGCTCAAAGAAAATTAAAAAATATTCGGAGAATGTATTGCTGACTTATTTTGGCGAAAAATCCAAAACTCTAAAATCTTCAACCTTGTGGTCACAATATTCGATGCTTCGAAGCACTTTGCAAGTAAAAAATGATATTATATTAACATCAGTAAATACACTAAACTGATTGCATTTTTGAAGTTAGAAGCAGTGGGTTATAAAGCAAAGAAGTCACAAACATTCTCAATAAATAAAAATAATAAGTAATTGTTACATGTTTTCAACATCACATTGTAATAAAGTGTACTTTTCATGTTTTTTTTTAATTATTTGTTTAAAAATAAGGTGATCGTAGAAAAAATCTTGTGTGCAATTCGAGCAGAAAGTGCGTTGCCGCTTTCGGCAGATTGCAACTCTCTGCCTCAAGCGGCAAAGTATCACTTTCCGCTCTTAATACACAAATAGCTATTTTCAAATTCCTGAATTTAATGAAGCTAGAAAGTTTTGAAATTCACAATATTCAAGTTCAAAATGAACTAGGTAATCCCTCACTAATGCAAGATGTCTGTAGTGTAAAGTATACTTCCTACAACCACTTTGCAAAACACGCTTTTCTACATACATTTTGATTCTTTTGATAACCGTTGGAAAAGTAATGCGAAAAGTACACGCTATGGCTCTTTTCCGCATCGAAATGTCAAACAAAGCTCTATGACATGTCAACTTTTTTTGACAATTCAACCTAATGGTGAATTTCTTATTGGTGTACAATTTTTAAATTTAAGCCAAAAGTAAACTATTTATTTCATGATTTATTTTAATTCATAAATTATAAAAGCATAAATCTATTAAGCATTATTTTGGGAATTATGAACCAAGATCAAAATAATTTATCATCTGACATTGAAAATACTCCTCCAGATATTATCGAAAAGGCTCGAACTGCAACCGAAAATTTGTTACCCGAGGTTTCAATACAAAATTGTTAAAATTATATATAATTATACATTCAACTGATTTTTCTTTCTCTTCAAAGTTCAAATAAAATTACTATATAAATTACATTATTATATAATTCTTTCATTAATAAATGTGGTTGTAGAAAAAATATTGTGTACAACTTGTACGCAAATCACTTTTCCCACTCGTGGGAAAAGTTACGCTTTGCGCACTAGTTGTACAAACTACTATTATAAATAGTGATACCGAGAAAAGATTTTAAAAATATCTTGTCTGGTCTGGTCTTGGGCCAGTGTCTTGTAAATGGTTGATAGAATACAATTTTGATAACACAAAGCAATAAATCTAAATAGTAAAAAAATAAAAACTTGAACCTTATATTAATTTTAAAAATAATCCAAGTTTCTTTAGAACCATATCATTTGCGTAGGAAAAAAGTTTTGAAGGAGGTTTATTCATTTTTAAAAATCTCCTTTTACCATGAGCGTACGATAACATTTTTAATAGGGATTGAACTATTTCTGAAAATTTTAATCTATGATAGGCGTTTGCGGACGCTGTGGTATGGCGTGCCGTTTTGGTATTTAATAACATCGTTTTAAAAACAAAAACAAAAATAACTCTTATTTCAAAATGTTTATTCCCTAGTTATTCTGTTAATGAATTAAAATTATGTTTTTCATAATAATAATAATACAGGAATTTCCATTATGAAAAACATAACATAAATTGTCGATTTAAAATTATGAAATACATAATAAAAATTCATGAATTAAAATTATGAAAAAAATAATAGAAATTTAATTTCCTTTATGTATTGAGGTTGCCTATACTAATCTAATGCAAGTACCTGGAATCGTATAGTAAATGCATTACTGCAGAATAGGCAACCTCAATACATAATGTAAATTGAATTTCTATTATGTTTTCAATAATTTTAATTCTTGAATTTCTATCATGTTTTTCATAATTTTAAATCGGTTATTTCTATTATGTTTTTCATAATTGAAATACGTGTATTATTAGAATCATAACTGAAATTCAAGTAATAAAATTATGAAAAGCATAATAGAAATTCAAGAATTAAAATTATTGAATAAATAATACAAAACGGATTTGTATTATGTTTTTCATAATTTAAATTCGTGAATTTTCATTATGTTTTTCATAATTTTAATTCGTGAATTTTCATTATGTTTTTCATAATTTTAAATCGGCGATTTAGATTATGTTTTTCATAATAGAAATTCCCGTATTATTATTATGAAAAACATAATTTTAATTCTTCAACAGAATAATTACGAATAAAAATGTTTGAAAGAAGAGATAAATATTTTTTTCCATTTTTAAAACGATGTTATTAAATACCAAAACGGCACGCCATACTGTGGTGTAGAGTGTGAGGTATATATTGAATGTTTCATAAACGCTCACTTTGTATCCAAGTATATCTCTTACACTCAAGGCGTTGTGTATTAAATTTGGCTGGTAGTTGAAAAAATTGTTTATACACCATGGTGGTGAAGACATTTATAAGCCTTGCACCTTATTTTAGTGCTAATTTTTGATACCTCGTGTATTTTAATTTTCGTAGGAATTTTTTTATTTTTATAAAATGCGACACGTTAATAATGTTCATAGGTCAATGAATTTTCGAAACCGGTTAAGTAGTTTGATATCGGTTGGATTATGAATTAATATTTATGTATGTATATAGATATATGTATATATAATTGTTGATTGATTGAAAAAACCAAAAAATTCAATTTGAATATTAATTTAAAATTAACATCAAATATTTTTGGAAAATTAATATTGTTCTTCACTAATTTTAATGGATAGCCCAAAAATCTATTTTTATCATTTTATCGTTTATTTTTTCATATTAGGTTCGCTTAATAGTTTTTCAATTCTTGAAAAAGGAGACTTTTCGGTAATTATTTGAGTCCAATTTCTTGTTTTAATGTCAAAATAATACCTATCCAACTATTCATTGTACCAAAAATATATTACAATCGCGAAAACAACCGTTGACGCAATAACGGAAAAGTAAAAATATACTTATTAATTACGTATAGTTTACTAAAAAATTTTAATGATTTATTACTAAATTAGAATTGTTGTAGTAGTTGTTTTGGTGAAAAAATATAATAATCGATTTAGGTAATATTTTGAAATTATGTTACACCAGAAACACGTAATTATATCACATATATCAAAATGATAATGATTTAAGAAAATGCTGTACAGCTTACAACAAGTACCTAACCTAACAAGTACAGTATGATGGAAGGAAGTCATTAACTATAAATTGTGCAATTTAAAAACTTAAATTTCTAGAATAATAGTGAATGCAATTGCTATATTACTAATCTACTATCATTATTATGGCAGACTATCGGGTAATGTATCAGTGAATATTTTTGCTATGTGAAGTTAATTATATGTTCGAAATCTACATTCTGATTTCATTTAACTGTTGTTCTACATCAGGGTACTGCTCCCTAAAGTGGCTTCATGCTTTCGAACGCAACAGCCACAGATAAGAACGACATAGAAATAAAGAAAAAATAATGCTCTGCTAAGTTCTCTTCTAGCTCTGCCAGTCATTTCGATCGAACAAATCAAAAATATACGTTTTGTCAAAGATTACAGAATAAAAATTAAAGTTATTTCACTCCAGGGCGGTTTGATTCAAGTTGCTGTCCCAAACGGACGCCACTCTCATAAATTATGTTTACGACTCGCTTTTGTTGTCAATAACGAGACCGGTAGATACCAGATTATTTGAAAAGCTTCTTTTATTTTAAGCCATGCAGGGGTAATTAGAGAAATATATATTTAAATTAATAGGATTCTTTATCACAAAGGTTTATTTTTAAATGTTAATTATTTCGAAAAATGTTCGGGATATGAATTTGAAAAGGTAAGTAAAAAATAAACTTGAATTTTTAAAATGAATCAATTCACAGTTTTTATCCAGCATCTTAGTAATTTTGTGATAAATATTGATAATCTAGCAGATATTTATCACAAATTCAATTAAATATACTCATTAGCCACCAGAATAATAGGGCCACTAAATCTTAAATGTTGATCTTTAAATAAAGCGTATTTTTTGGATTGACAAGGTGACAACAGTAAAAAGAAAAGCAGCTGCAGGATACCTTTATTAAAAATTTTTATAAATGTTGTAAAATACTGAGTTTGGAGTTTGGTTTATGTGTTAAATTTAATCTATTGTCTTTCAAATCTTTCAATATACATTTAAGAGTAAAATATATACGGACTCTGGTATAGAGACTTGCATAATATTTGAAAGGAAATTGATTTCATGGATGATGAAAAGAAAATTTAGTAAATTCGTTCAAAAGGAACTGACCAATTCCCCTTTGGTTAGCTATAGAATTGAATTTTTGTGTTTTCTTGCTTAATGTACGTGTTTATACAGGGTGGGGCAATCTTCTGACATCGGAGGATTACATCGTTGTGGTGATAGATAGAACTTTATAATTTTGTGTGAGCTAATACAGTTACTGAGGGCACATTTTAAAAATACTTCCGATTCTACAGGGTGTTCCAAAACCACGTAGCAGCACAAACTTACATTTTTTTAAATGGAACGTACTATACTTTGTTTAAGAATCGAAAAGATCTCACCGAGAGCGTTACAAAAATATAGCACTCTAATATATTATAAGGGTGTTTTACAAAGTTATGGCCAATTATTAGCAAAAAAGACCTCCTCTTTAACACTCTGCAGAACAGTAAATTAAAATAAATCAACAGGTCTTTGTATTCAAATGTCATACACACATCATTGGCTGTGCTCAGTATTAATTACTTTTTTCATCTGTGGCTTCTTTAATACAGGGTGAAACAAAACGCAAATCAAGCAATATCTCAAAATTTTTAAATGAATCACCCTATAAGTCTTTTTACAATTTGTTAGTACAATTGATAAACTTTCAAACGATGTAGTAAACTTAGGGCATTAGTTAATGGAAAATCGTAGATATTTTATGATAATGGTCAAAAACAAGTATTTTACATACACAAATTAAATGGTATTAAATTTTTACATGCAGCCTCTTGTAAATTTTAACATTTCTAAGGCATAAATTCTAATCGTAATTTTGGATGCATCTAAAATATCTTTGACTTCTGACCTCCGATGTCAGAAGATTGCCCCACCCTGTATAATATCCTTATTATAAAAATAAATCCGTAATTTTGTATTAGCAAATATTACAAAATATTTAGTGTTTAAGCTTTACTATTAAAGAGAAAAATATTAATATGACTTTTTGCTCAATTCAACAATTAATTAATAAATTTAAAAAATCTATACAACATAAATATAAAACACGAACAACCAATAAACACCGTTCTAAAATAACATTGCTCGATGGGCGACGTCCCGTATAATATGCCAAATTAAATGCAAGTAAGGACGTACTGTACCATCCAAGTCACCAGCGGCATCGGTGCTTTACGCGATAAATTCGAACGAGTGAAACATCTTATATTTTTATTCTGTAATATTTGGTTTTGTTCTCTATTTCAAAACCGTTTTCAAATTAAAAATCGGACTATCTATAACGCATCCAGGCAATCTTTCTTAAAACGAAATCTAGAGCCAAATTAACACCTTTGCTTTTATCGAATGACTCCGCTTCTCCTTTTTGTGTCAGGACGTTTACTTACTTTTCAACTATAAATTAAATGTTAAATGTGACTGAGAAGGTTTCATACACATTCTAATGTTTATTAATTTATTATAGTCGACAGGCTAGTCTTATTGTTTTCACTTGGTCACTTTATTTTATCTCAAAATCGAAGAAAATGATGAGTAGATATTGATAGTAAACTAACAGGAATTCTAAAAAAACTTTTCGCGGGAATATTCAATATTGAGGGATAATTATTGATATAAGTCTGTACAGAAAGTACGAGGAGTAATAAACCCTAATTAAGTATGCAAAACCTTTACAGGGAGCACCATGAAATGTTTGATAAATCTCTTACTTTAAATTACATTTCTTCCGTAAATCTAAAAACAAGGTAGATCGACCCCGTATTTGTTTCAGTTGTAGCAAAATTTAGGGTTTCTTCATTGTTAAAGGATTAGCAGATAAGCAATAACGCAATGCAGTGGTGTGTATTTTGGGAAAAAAATACGTTTTAAATAAAAAATGAAAAGAAATAATTATTGGAATACATTTATTACTTACATTTTATTCTATATCCGACTCGGAAGAGGAAGAATCGTTGTTGACATTAATAATAATAGGGTCGATTAAATCATCACAAATATTGTCAATTTTCAACATATTTGCCTATACTTTGATAACATGCTAGATACAGTTTGTCCAATTTTCCTTACTAACATGACTTACAGCACAAACAATTTCACAACATCGTTTATTTTAAAAGTAGTATTTTTTTCCAACTTCCCCCTTTACCTGAGCCCATATTAATTCTATGGGATTAAGTTCACAATGATAAGGGGGAAGTCGAAGAACTGATATACCACGAGAAGAAGCCATTTCTTCTACAATGTAAGTTTTGTATTTATTCTTGTTCATTTTTGCAATTCTGTAAAGTTCTTTCCTTAGTGGATCTTTTGGAAACTTAATATTTTTCGAAATAAGCCACTCCAAAAGCTCTGCTTTACGCCAACGACTTGTGGGCAATGCTTCTCGTAACCGTGAATGGTAACTTGCGTTGTCCATAACAATAACAGCCCCTTTTGGAATCAGATCCAATATTTGAACAAACCATTCCTCGAAGACATCCCCATTCATATCTTCGTGATAGTCCCCCGTGCGTTTTGAAATAAAAGTTAATAATCCACCATCAACAAAACCTTCAGAACTTCCAACATGTGTGAATCTTTTCCGCACTAAAAAGCGTGCGGAAAGAGTCACTTTTCCGCACTAGTGCGGAAAGTAAATTTATTGACATTTGAGGAATATACTGACATTTGAATATTCAAAATATGTATTTTGTATATCCAAGTTTACCAAATGACTGAAAAATTAAGAAATATATTAGAATTCTGCTATAATTTTCAATAAAGAGGAACGCGTACGCTTCAATAATTTTTTAATGGCTGGTATAAGCCTCATCAAATGATTGTCAAATAATAATAAATATCTGACATTTCTCATCTGTCACTTTGAATCAACATAACAACAAATAAAAAAATAATCGTCAGTCAATACTCTACGTTATCAAAACCAATTTTACCGTCGCAGCTTTTTCTAAGAGATAATTTATCCATAGAAGAAAAAATAGTGTACCTAACACGTGCGTAAAGTGACTTTTCCGCACGCGATTGCTCCGCTAAAGCGTCGTTCGGCCATCTGCAATAGCGTGCGGAAAAGTATCACTTTCCGCACTAGTTAGGTAAACTACTATTTCCTTTTCCAGATGGTGGCTGCAAACCTAACGACAAACCTTCCACGAATGCCTGCCTTCCGCTTTTAATTTTAATGTTTTCATCTTGCCAAGATTTGGAAACTGTATATCCAGCATTTATACACACATATATACAAAAATATATAATAGTTATTTATGTAACTAGTGTGTAAAGTAGCCTTTTTTTTGACGAATGTGAATATTGACAATCACATGAGTCGAAAAAAAGGTCTTTACACACGAATTGCATACAATATTTTTTCTACTAGCGAATATTTAATTGAAATACAAAAGTTTAATAGTAATTTTCTTTACGCACTAGTGCGTAAAGTAAGTTAAATTTTTCTTTAGAAGAGTCTTTTTATAATAATCATCATAGTTTTATAAAAATATTCAATTCCTAAATATAAAATACAATTGCTTACTCTAGGTATAGTCGGAAGATCTCAATTTAAATTTTAAATGTCAGATTCAATTCACAAAGAAATGTCAGTCACTCACCGCCAACTTATACCTATTTACCGTATTATTTCCAGTACTCAATAATTATTTAACAATAATTATTAGGTTACTCTACCGAATTCTATTGGTTTCTATCTCCAATTTATGAAAAAAACTTGGATTTAATATCTGTTTATTATACCTATATTTTTATAAGACTAGATATCTATAACTACATACATATTGGAATTTTTTCTTTACGCACTAGTGCGTAAAGTAAAACTCTTTACGCACTAGTGCGTAAAATAAAGTTTTACGCACTCGAAAATGTGTCTAAAGTACGTACTTTACACACGGTAGTAGAAAAAATAATTATTGTTACAGATTGGTTTGTTTTCTATTATGAATAAACTGTGTTGCCTTTCTTTATCAAACTTACTAAAATTTATGTACCTCTATCACTTTTTTTTATTAAAATTAGTACATCCCGTTACCTCTGACCTAAATCGTATATTCTTTAGCATAGCTGCAACTCATTCGTTCAATACAAAATGTACCTTACGGTATACCCTCTTAAAATATATTTTGGTACGTCTATGAAATCTACTTAAATGAATGATTTATTACTCCTCGTACTTTCTGTACAGACTTATATTAGTCTGGAATGGAATGCTGATATTGATTATTTATTGAAAAAAAACTATACTATACGGTGATGACAATGAGTCCCCTTCTTTTAACTAGGATATATTATAGTGATGAAGTTTGTAGCAATTCTGCATTTTTTAAACACCAATGACAGCTCTGAATTTCAAATCAAAGTGAGAGCTGGGAGGGCATTTGGAATAATTTTTTTAACGAAAATGGTCTTTTTATGCGCCATATCTACATTCGCCAGATTTGAGAGAGTGATGAAAGCCTCCATGTATGTTTTCCTGGAGGGACACACACAGTTCCCCCAGAAACTTAATATCTGGGCTAGCATTTTGGGAAATTATAGCATAGGTTCTATGTTTCTGGAAGAAAATCTTAATAGACCCATGTACCTGAATATGTTGCAGAATACAATTGCTCCCCTTATTGATGCTGTTGTGTTCCAAAATCCACACAAGCACACAAATATGTATGTGTTAAGTACATCGAAAACCTCACTCTAAAAGTATCAGCTGCTCAACCAATCGGTAAGTAGCTAAAAGGTGTTAGTAAATAAAACTTTCGATCATTTCGTAACAAGGCTAGACTTAAAAGATGTATTCAATATTGGAAAAATTAATTTGTTAATATTACTTTGTAATATTATGATTTTTTGACGGATATTCTAAAACACACGTAAATTTAAGAGAATTAGTTAATATATTAATTGCGTCTATTAGGTTTAAAGCTAAAATGTGGTGTCACATGACGTTTTAACAGTCAAATATCTGAAATAGACGAGTAAAGCCTCAGGAACAGACCTTCAACGAGATGCACCTACAGACGATATAGAAAACAGCGTTTTGTCCAGGTGATTTAGAGTTTAGCGCGATAATCGCTGGTATCAGCTTGAACCTTTATTGGTTGCAAAAAATACGTGCAATAAAATAGTACTAACCCGCAAATGCAAAACCTTGCGCGACATTGTTTAAATATTGTGCTATTTTCTAGTAGAATTACTCATTCATTCGTGAATATCTTTTTTGCTCTTGATTATAAAGGAAAAATGTGAAATACTTTTTTTTGTCTTCTAAAAACGAACAATATGAAACCAACCGCGTCGAAAAATATTGATTAGATCAAAAGTTATTGATGATTAAGTTTAAATAAACATTAGTTAAATTAAACAATATTAGATTATTTTGTTAACAATGACAATATCCTGTAATTGTGCTTAATTACTGTACTCCGTCAACAGATCACGTGTGCCAAGCCCGCAATCGGTAAGTTGAATAGTTAATGAGTTATAGC
>CAJUYG010006672.1:0-11863 GCA_910591675.1 Galerucella calmariensis | reverse complement strand
ATTTAAAAATGTGATAAAATACAGGGTGTTCCATTTAAAGGAACCTAACTTTGATACGGCACGCTTTTTTGGAGCACCCTGTATATTCCAAAATATTTTTAAATTATAGTCCTAAGTGATCTACATAATCCTACGTCTTATTTTTCCTAATTATATTTGCCGTTAAGACGCCAGAGAATAGTTCGTTCATAGTGCCCCACCCTGTATATGTATATAGTTATAGTAGATATTTGCCGATATATATATATAAATGTTTCGGTGTGTGTATGTATATGTACAATTCCTTCACTAATTAATCGAAAAAAACTTTGTTCCATACGGGTGTCCCTTGACACCTCTCAAGTTTTTTTTATTATTTTAATTGTAAGTTTAGCCCAAAAAAAGTTTACTTTGATTTAATCAACAAGGCTGGGAGGCCGTTGGCACAATTCTGGTGCATATCTTTCGGGCCTGTTTGGCACGTAGGTATGTCCCTGAACAGTGGAGGCAGGTGAAAGTAGTCTTCATACCCAAGCCGGGTCGTACCACATATACGGTGGCTAAATCCTTTGTGCTGAAAACACTGGAGAGGGTGGCTGATCGGTACATGAAGGAAAAGGTTGGGCTTAGGTATCCTTTGCACAACAATCAACATGCTTTTAGGTGTGGTAAGTCAACTGAAAGTGCCTTACACCAACTGGTAACCCAGGTGGAGAAGGCGCTGGAAAATAGCATGATAACCCTGGGAGCTTTCTTGGATATACAAGGGGCGTTTGACAGCACCCCTGTAGGATCCATGTGTAGGGCTGCGGCAAATCATGGAATAGAGCCAATGATCACTCACTGGCTTGGGGCCATGTTGTGCAACCGTACAGTAGAGGCCACATGGAAAGACCATGTGGCAAAAGTAATCGTCGCTAGGGGATGTCCGCAAGGGGGAGTTCTTTCGCCCATATTGTGGAACCTAGTCATTGACGAGCTAATAACCCTTTTAAACGGTGGGGGCTTTCTAACGATTGGGTATGCCGATGATATCGTTGTCCTTGTTGTTGGAAGGCACATTACCGTTCTCAGGGACCTCATGCAAAGGGCTCTGAATAGGGTACATGGGTGGTGTAACGAACACGGACTTGCAGTTAATCCTGCCAAGGCTGAGATAGTTGCTTTCACCAAAAAAAGAGGTATAAGACCTGAGGGTCTAAATCTTGATGGAGTACCACTGCCGGTGGTTGAACAGGTGAAGTATCTAGGAGTGATCCTTGATAAATCACTGACATGGAAGGCTCATCTTGATAGTCGCCTGAGCAAGGTGACAAATACGTATTGGGCCTGTAGGAGAGCCATTGGTCCGAGGTGGGGACTGACCCCCAAAACGATCATATGGTTCTATAGAGTTATTATGCTGCCTATGCTCACATATGCGGCTCTGGTCTGGTGGCCGAGGGTAACCTTGGTCACGGCTAGATCGCAACTGGCACGCCTTCAAAGGGTGGTCAGTTTGGGTGCAACTGACTGCATGAAGACTACACCAACTGCTGCGATGGAAGTGATCCTTGGTCTTCGGCCTCTTCACCATGTGATCGAGGCTGAGGCGGGGAGTGCTTTCCTGCGCATGAAGCGTCTGGGATACGTGCGAAGAGGGGAAGAGTACAGACACGTCAAGAGGCTCCGGCTCCTGGAAGATATTCCAGTTCTGGCTCGAGCGTCTGACGAATGCTTGCGCAAGTACTACTTCGCAACCCCATACAGGGCTATGATCCGGGACAGAGAATCATGGGATAAAGAGACGAATACACAGCCTCATGGGACTGTCTGGTTCACAGATGGCTCATGCTCTGGTGACAGAGCAGGGGCTGGAATTTACTCTAGGAACCCAAGGACACAAATCTGTATACCATTGGGTGATGGTGTATCTGCATATCAGGCCGAGATATACGCTATCTTGGAATGTGCGCAGATAAACCTAGACAGAGGTTATGTGGATCGACGCATAACCATATACACCGACAGTCAGGCAGCAATTAAAGCCCTGAGTGGATATACCATCAACTCGAGACTTGCTGACGAATGTCGAGAACAACTTGCTGATCTTGCAAGTCAGAACGCAGTGCGGCTAGAATGGATTCCGGCCCACTCTGGTTTTGAAGGCAACGAAATGGCGGATGCACTGGCAGCGGAACGGGCGGCAGCTCCTTTCTGCGGCCCGGGCCCGACCCTCGGCCTAACAAAACAAACGATACGCAAGGAGACGAGGAAGTGGCTGAGGAACCAACACCTCGCTCATTGGAATGCCCTGCAGGGTCCTAGACAATCCAAACTCCTACTGAAGGGATGGACTGATGGACACGCTGGGGCAGCTATTGAACTACCAAGGAGTAGGTTGAGGAAGATAGCAGGACTCCTAACAGGGCACTGCTGTATGAGGAAGCACCTCTACAATCTAGGAATAGAGGAAAGTTCCCTATGTAGGGGTTGCGGCATGACTGATGAAACGTCAGTTCATGTTCTCTTAGAGTGTCCACACTGGGCTGTATTACGCAGGCGAATCTTCGGAGTCACTGTCATGGCTCCTGGGGACGCAAGCAGGCATCCACTGAAAAAGGTTGTGGCCTTTATTGAAGGGCTCGGCTTCATGGATGACTAGGTAGCAGGAATGGCACAATGGGCCCGCCAGTGGCCTCAGTGCCGGAACCGTGACTTTAGTTTGGCTAGGTCAAGGCTCGCCTGCACATTCTGTAGTAGTAGTAGTAGTAATCAACACAAACAAGTGTAACTAGCGCCCTCTATTAGCGATGTTAAATTAGAGTGCAAATTATGATTCCTCATGCGAAAAAACGTAAAATTGCCAATTTTCAAAGAGAAATTGTGAAAACATAAAAAATTATTGCGAAAATCAAAAATTTAAACTTTGAACAGATTCATATGCTAGATCCCATTAGGTACGGATCGTTAAGTCTTTATATCTATTTCAAATTTAAAAACGTGTTTTTTGTCATCATTTAAAATGTGATAACAAAACTTGTAAAAGTGCTGTCTTTACTACAAAACTGGTAAATATTTTTTCGATTTATTTATTGGTGTTGGGAAACAATAGGCCAGTCATTGAGTTATAGACTGTCTTCTGAGCTGAGATTTATATCTATTTAAATTATATCTATTGTTTGTGATTTTGGTATCCAGGATCACATCAATATGTCTAACCCCTCACAACCACTGCTATCAAATACCTCCACTTCCCAAGCCCTTCATAATCAATCTACCACGATAAACTCTAACTCCCCAAGATCACCGGTATCTTATGCTGCGGCTACTTCAGCAAGACCTCCTCCTCCCCAAGTACCATCTCGTGATCAAGCCATCATTATGCCTTCTATCCCCAACACTGTACTATTCGATTACATCAAAGCTATAGGTAACATTGTTTCTCCCAAAAACGTTCATTTCGCTTCCAGAATCTCTCATGGCCGCATATGTATATATTTATCATCTACCACTCAAGTCGATGAGCTTCTAAAATCACATCAAAACATCTTAGTTAATTCCAATGTAATTCCTATTCGTCGCCTTATTTCCCCCACTAAAAGAATCCTTATTTCCAATGTCAGCCCATCCATTCCTCACCCCGTTATTGAAAAAGCCCTTCTCGACCTTGGTTTAACACTAACTTCTCCTATTTCATACGTCAAATGTGGCTCGCCTGATGACGAATACGCACATGTCCTCAGCTTCCGACGTGTAACCTACGTTCTGCCCACCAGTGATGATTTCTCACTTCAAACGTCGATTCTTGTTACGCATGAAAATACATCACACAGAATATTTATTTCTACAGATAAAATTGAATGCTTTCTTTGTAAACAGGCTGGACACACAGCTGAATCTTGCCCCAACTCTTCCCACGACCTTCCTCCCCTGTTAAACACACCTGTCACTCATGAACCTTCCTCTTCAGCTGTCCCTGCTACTACTGATACCACTTCAGACAACCCTAAATTAACTTCTGAAGTACCAGTCGCTCCCTCCTCTCCTATACCTGGCGAAAAACGTCCCCGCTCAAGAAACAGCATTCCTGACTCTCCATAATCTTCATCACCATCCAACACTCCTCTCGATAATACCAATCCTATGCCTCCTCCAGATTTCACAATACCTAATCCGAAAAAACCTGCCAAAAAAAGAACCAAAAAATCTAAACTTGCTGACGATGATTGTCGCAGTCTAAGCCCCGAATCCCGTTCTATCATACAGAATCTCCATGACGAGTCTCCAGAATCCTTTTCCCTTAGTAGCACCCAGCTTATTGCGTTCCTCGAAAATACTTATCGAGTCAGCGACCCTCTACCTGAAGCCAATAAATTTATCTCCGATACTGCCGCCCTACTGGAAGATTTATCTTTAGTGTATTCTAATGTCAACGAAAGATCCTTGAAAAATCGCATTACTCGTCTGACCAACAAAATCAAACTTAAACTTCACCCCGAGCAAAACATTCATCCTCGGGAACCTTTTTCTGATGACAGTAGCTTCTCTGATTCCTCTGTACTATCTCAGTAATAGCCTCATTATCTTTCCTTTAATTAATACTATTCTCTCTAATACAATGGAACTGCGATGGATTTTATCCTCACCTTGAAAGAATTCAGAAAATCATCTCTCTCCATACCCCTGACTTCCTCTGTCTCCAGGAAACCAATTTTAAAATCAATCATCAGCGTAACCTAAGAAACTTAGAAAGGATATCATTACATCCGTACCAACTGTGTGAGAGCTAGTGGTGGTTCTTCTATATTTGTATCTAGCGACATATACTCATCTCATCTCCCTCTAACCACCAATTTGGAGGCAATTGCTGTCACCGCTTGGTGCCCTAATAAGCTAACCATTTGTAGCATTTACATTCCTCCTGACATCCCTCTAAATGAAGAAGACCTAACCGACCTAATTTTTCAGCTCCCCCACCCTTACATCCTTGTTGGTGACTTTAATGCACACCACACCTTATGGGGCTCCACCCGTAATTGCTCTAGAGGCAAAGCTGTAGAAAACGTAATAAACTCCTCCGGAACCTGCTTGTTGAATACAGGACACAAGACTCACTTTAACATATCCTCCGGCTCCTTCTCTGCCCTTGACCTCAGCTTATGTGACCCCAAAACTGCACTTTCCCTTACTTGGCAAGTTTCCGATGATCTTCATGATAGCAACCACTTTCCCATTATTATATCTAATCATTATATTAAAGAATCTATCTCTAGAAGCTTCTGGCACTTACAAAATGCAAACTGGTCTGAGTTTACTTCTCTTTCTCAAACTTATTTATCCTCAATAACCATTTCTACAAATATAAATGACACTCTAAAAATGTTTACTGATGGCATACTTGCTGCTGCCGACGCTCACATAGGTAAAACAATCACTTCCTCGGCACATAAAGCTGTGCCTTGGCGGAATTCAGCTTGCGAAAATGCCATCCGCGAGTCCAAACACGCTCTTAACAGGTTTCGACGATATAGATCTCAAGAAAACCTTCTCCTACACAAAAATCTAAAAGCTAAAGCAAAGTACATAATCAAGCAAAGCAAAAAATCCTTTTGGCAAAACTATACCTCCTCTTTGGATCATAATACAAATCCCAGTCAAGTCTGGAAAAAAATTGCTCAAATTCAAGGCAAGAAAACCAACACCAAAATTCCCTCCTTAATACTTAATGATACTGTTATCTCCGAAAACCAAGCAATTGCCGACTCCCTCGCTCAAGTCTTTGAAGACAAATTTAATAAACGTATCCCCATCTCCATCTCCCCCAATTCACATATTCAGCCTTCCTCCTCTCTTCAGTCAAATCCTCGTGATATTGCGTCTATCAACTCCCCTTTTAACCTAAACGAACTGAAATCTGCATTATCCACATGTAGAAATTCAGCTGCCGGCCCTGATGAGATCCCTTACATCTTTCTCAAAAAACTTTCCAATCCATCTCTCTCTCTAAGCTTCTCGATATCTACAACCTTATCTGGAATACTCATCTGTTCCCTGACGCATGGCGCAAATCTATAATCATTCCAATAAAGAAAGCAGATCAATTCACCTTATCGTCTAATTCCTTCCGACCGATCTCACTTACTTGCACAACCTGCAAGCTCCTGGAGAAAATGATCAACAGAAGACTCCTTTGGTTCCTTGAAAAGTACAAAATCATTCCAAATGCCCAATCCGGCTTCCGGCGACATCGATCCACTCGCGACAACCTTGTTCTTCTCCAAACACACATTTCTACAGCAATAAATAATCACCAAGACGTCGTTGCAGCCATCTTTGACATCGAAGGTGCCTTTGACTCGATATCTAGGATTGCAATTCTAAATAAACTTTCCCAATATGGTAACATTCTATCGTTCATCAATGATTTTCTAAATTGTAGAACATTCAGAGTTTCTGCTAATGGTAAACTCTCCTCACCTCATCCACAAAATGCTGGAGTCCCTCAAGGATCAGTATTAAGCTCTACCCTATTCATCCTCACAATAAACGAACTCTGTGACAATTTTCCTGCACCCATAAAACACGTACAATATGCTGATGACCTAATTGTGTATTGCCATGGTAAATCGATCTCAGCAGCTTGCAAACTCCTTCAAACCGCAGTAAACCTTCTACAAGATAGATCTACTCACTTTGGATTATCCTTATCCCAAAACAAATCCAAAATAATCAAGTTTTCAAGAAGAACATCTTCTCCTTTACCTCACATTTTCTTCAATAACATACCTCTGCCCATTGCGAATCAATGTAAAATTCTTGGAATAACCTTCGACTCCCGACTTAACTGGAAACACCATATCCATGAACTCAAAGACATCTGTATAAAAAGACTAAATATACTTAAAACCCTCAGTCACTTTCACTGGGGTTCCGACGAAATCGTATTATTAAGAGTATACAGAGCTCTCATCCGCTCAAAGCTTGATTATGGCTGCTTTATTTACATGTCTGCCACCAAATCTGTCACTGATTCACTGAACTCTGTACACAATACCGCTCTTCGTCTCTGCCTTGGTGCCTTTCGCTCTAGCCCTGCTGATAGTCTCCACATTGAAGCTAATGAGCTACCCCTACCACTAAGACGCCAATCACTACTCCTCTCATATGCTGCCTCAGTATCCTCCAATCCTCTCAATCCTGTTCACTCGCTTTTCACTACGACTAATCCCCCTACTTACCCTCGAACAATTATAAAATCTATCCCCCAAATACTCAATCCTTTACTCAAAGATACCGACCTTTCTCTGACCTCCCCGCTCCCTCTACCTTCTTCTCCACCTTGGACCAAAAATATCCCTACAATCGATACCTCACTTACCATTTATAATAAGCATGAATCTTCCACTGCACTTATAAAGAAAGCATTCCTAGAATTACTGCAAAAAAAACCTTATGATTTAATACTCTACACAGACGCTTCCAAAACTGACTCCGGTGTTGGTTGTGCAGTTTCCACGAAGCATGAACTCATAAGCTCCTTAACCCTACCTATAGTGTGTAGCGTTCACACAGGCGAGCTACAAAGCATTTTTCAAGCTTTCAAAAGCATCCACCTACCCCACAAAAATATTGCAATATGCACAGACTCCCTTTCCTCCATTCAGTCAATCAAGTCAATCTTCACTGACCACCCCATTGTCCAGAATATACACGACATCTATCAAACTCTCGTTGCTCAAAATATAACAGTCTCTCTCATCTGGCTTCCATCTCACATCGGCCTTGATGGTAACGAAGCTGCGGACCGCCACGCGAAAGATGCTACCACTAATAACGACTCAACACACATTGTCCAACTCGCAACCGAAATGAAGATCCACTTCAAAAACGCTACACAAGATTCTTGGCGACACCTGTGGCGCAATAGTACGACAGCACTTCATGATATCCATCCATCCACTTCTCCTCTCTCCCTGAACTTCTTAACCCGGAGAGAGGCTACTACAATCAGAAGAATCCGAATCAGTCATACCAAACTCTCACACGGATATCTGATGTCTTCAGGAAATCGTCCCGTTTGCCATAGCTGTAACGATATTGTGACCGTTAAGCACATACTGACGGACTGCAAACAATTTGCTGCTATATACAAACAACTTGATCTTAGGCCCAACCTCAAGGAAATGCTTCACTGCCCTACCGAAATCAAGAAAGTCTTACAGTTCCTGAAAGCTACCAACCTATACTGTAAAATCTAATTTAAATATTTGTAAAAATTATGTAAATATTTGTATTTATTTTTTCTGTGCCAATGACCAGCGCTGTCGAGGCACGTTAAGCAAAAATAAAAAAAAAAACTTTGAACACCCCGTATCTCGGAAACTAGCAATATTTACATGAGGCATGTTGAGCAGAATTATCATATTTTGAGGTCTAGAATCTACAGTCCAGACATTGGACATTCTTAATGAATCACCCTGTATAATAATTAATGTTGGAGTTGAAGATTCGTCCGATTTTGATGAAATGGAATTTTGATTAGGTTTAACAAATCAGCCCTTTTCAGGGCTAAAAATGATTCTTATACAGGGTGGCGCACCGAAAACGAAACAGATGCATTTACTGGCAGATGATTCCTTTTTAAAAAAATCCCTCGGACCCGTCGATTTTGTTTTCGAGGGGGACACAAAATTGGCATAAAATCACAGTAACATTTGCAGCCCCCTAAGCGGGGGTGGCATCATCCCTAAAATCTTAAATGAAAAGGGGGGTCGAATGATCCATCATTTAAAAGGTCTTTCAACTCCCTTTATAATGATGTAAAATTCATGTATTCAATTCTGTAGTTTTGGAGTTTTATTGATTTAAAGTTTAAAGTAGACTTTAATAGGTACATCAAATTAGTTTGTACTTCTTTCAGAAGAAATTTGAGTAAAAGCATTTTCTTGATAAGTAAATGCTTTTATTTACTACGCCCATGGTTTATTAATAATAAAAATAGCAATTGAAGTGTCCTTTGTGACAAAAAAAGTTGTTTCTTGAAGAAAGATAAGTAGAGAATGCCACGTACTTATTTTAAATAGGAAATAGTACATTAGTTTGCGATTGATTTGACCAATCTTTGTTGTTAAAATATCATTTATTGCTTTTACATAAATTAACCATGGTATATTCCACGGCAGAAAGGGTTGAAATTATTGAAATATTTTTCGGAAATAATTAGTGCGCTAATAGAACAGCACAAATTTTTAATGAGCGACATGAGAACAATAATGTGCACCAAAAATATGTTGTAGAACTTGTAGCTAAATTTCGGGAAACTGGATCAGTCGCCAATAAAAAACGTAATATTGAAAATCCTATAAGGAACGAAGCAACAGAAGTGGGGGTTTTAGGGCAAGTTATTGTAGATCCTACATTAAGTACCCGCAAATTTTAAACTTCGTGTGGTGTTAGTCGACGTACTATCCAACGGATTCTAAAGGCACATAATTTTCATCCGTATAAAATTCACCTTGTACAAGAACTTAATGAAGACGATTTTGATAAGCGATTACAATTTTGTGAAGTTATGAGTGAACGAATTACAAACGATGAACAATGTTTATTTAACATTTGCTTTTCCGACGAATGTTCCTTTTTTTTAAATGGCGAAGTAAATCGTCATAATTGTCGATATTGGTCGGACTCTAATCCCAGAATTTACCATGAGGTACACACACAGCAGCCACAAAAATTAAATGTTTGGGCTGGCATTTTTGGCGATCATTTGGTTGGTCCTTTTTTCTTACCTGGAAATTTGACTGGTGAAATGTATTTGGAATTACTGCAAAATGCCATAGATCCTGCGCTAACAGATATAATTGAAAATCAGAATGATGGTCGATACGTTGAGAATATGTTGATGTTCCAACAGGATGGTGCCCCACCACATTACGCATTAAGAGTTCGGCATTATTTAGATCAGACCTTTCCAGGTCAATGGATTGGTAGAAGAGGTGCCGTTGAATGGCCCCCAAGATCGCCAGATTTATCACCTTTGGATTTCTTTTTGTGGGGTTACTTAAAAAGCAAAATCTATGCTACTCAGCCAACATCCTTAGAAGATTTGCGACAAAGAATTGTGAATGAGTGCCATCAAATTACTCCTCAAATATTGCAAAATGTCCGGCAACGTTTTCAGCAAAATCTTTATTATTGCATGGAAAGTAATGGTGGTCATTTTCAACATTTACTCGGCTGACAGGTCAGTTCATTCTTTATTTTTTAACAACTTTGCTGCTATGTATTGATCTCCTCTTACGATGATGTATTTAAACTTTAAATCAATAAATCTCCAAAACTACTGAATTGAAGTACATGAATTTTACATCATTGTAAAGGGAGTTGAAAGACCTTTTAAATGATGGATCATTCGACCCCCCTTTCCATTTAAGATTTTAGGGATGGTGCCACCCCCGCTTAGGGGGCTGCAAATGTTACTGTGATTTTATGCCAATTTTGTGTCCCCCTCGAAAACAAAATCGACGGGTCCGAGGGATTTTTTTAAAAAGGAATCATCTGCCAGTAAATGCATCTGTTTCGTTTTCGGTGCGCCACCCTGTATGTAGATCATACTAATTAATTAATTAAACTCAATAGTCTAAGATCTTATTCTTACCCAACTACACTGCACTGTCAAGGCAAATTTATCACTTCTAAATATATTTGAATGGTAATGGTATTAGGGTTCCATTGTCCTCGCTACCTGCGGCTCACTATACCAGAAGAATCTAGCGAAAGTTGCTAACTGAACATTTATTTACATAAAGCAGCGCTTATAATTCTGTTTAGTTCTTTGAATCACCCTGTGTGTGTTTCAGATACGCAAATACGTTTTTGAATTTATAATGAGCTCTTCATTATCTTTTTCAATCCATGTATTTTTACAAACTACACATTTTCTCACCATCATAAATGTGACTTAAATAAGCAAATTACAATAAAAACCAAATAAAAGTACAATAATTATAATTAAAATCCTATTGACAGATCTCAAATAGTAGTTCGAGGCTACCAAACTGAAAATTTTACTATTTTATATCTATTAATAGAGCTGGTAGGTTTGAATGTATATTTTAAATGCTTTTCACTTTTTGGAACAAAGTTCCTTATCGCGCGTTGTGAAAGGGGGCTAGACGGATAAAATTCTTACCAAAAGTTGTCACGACACTTTTTGATATAGGAAGCTATTTTAAAAAATTTTCACCATAGTCCGGGCGCGAACCATCAACCTACGCGTCTTTATCGAGGCATTCAACACATGCTGCCATGAGCTCTCATGTGTATTAGATGCGAAGAAAGGTATTACATGCTGCAATGTGCGATTATATACAGATAATAATAATAAATGCTTTTGTATTTTTAGCAAGTACGCACTATAACCTCTCTTTATTATTGTGCTAACCAAGTCATACGCATTATAATCTCCACATTTTGTGTGTTTAGTAAGTGTACGCGTCATAATTTTAATAAATTCAAAAACAAATCATATTTTAATATTACAATTTCAGAACGTATGTATTTAGCAAGCCGTGCGTGTTCTAACCTATACGCTGTTGTGTTTACGAGGTCGAGAGAGTATCACTCTGTTGTGTTTTCAAAGTCCCGCGCATCTATGACGTGTATGAAAGAATAGACAGACAGAGTACATATATACAGGGTGGGGCACTATGAACGAACTATTCTCTGGCGTCTTAACGGCAAATATAATTATAAAAAATAAGACGTAGAATTATGTAGATTACTTGGGACTATAATTTAAAAATATTTTGGAATATACAGGGTGCTCCAAAAAAAGCGTGCCGTATCAAAGCTAGGTTCCTTTAAATGGAACACCCTGTATTTTATCACATTTTTAAAT